>OY293418.1:54810936-55078436 GCA_958502065.1 Chrysolina americana | reverse complement strand
AGTGCGAATGAGAAATTGGTATTCAAAAAAAAGTGAAGACTAGAAGTTTTGAGAGCATATCTTAACTACAGTAAATCCCTGTTCAGGCAGTAGATACCTAACAGAAAATGTATTGATGAACAAAATTTTGTACTTAAATTCGAATAGAATGAGTTTCATCAATTTTCCTGCTAGGAATAACTTCAAGAAATGATGACATGATCGAAAAGACTCCAAAGTAAAAACGAGTTGAAAATATGATTCTCATTCCTCGAGCATGAATGTTTTTTCGAGAAGAAAGAGTACCTGTTCAAACTCAGTAGCAACCTACTTGGTGAAGACATGACACGACCAGATTTGGTAGTTGGTGCCTACCAATTTTCATAATTAATTGATTTCAGTTCTATATTTGGAAAATACTGTTGGGATTTGCAGGAGATTGCTGGGTTTTAATGATAGGATAGGGTAGTAGGATAGCTGAAATCCACATTAAAACCTATATAAAACTAGAAATTTCACAAAACAGGTCTATAAAATTTTTGGAGATTCAAGTCAGTGGTTTCAACAATGTTGAGATGTGATTTCAGTGTAACATCCTGAAATTGGATCAAAAGAGGATCATAATGGACAGAGTTCTGTCTTGAAATTCTCTAGCAGTTTGTCAAAGCCTCTCACTCCATTTAATCAGCAGAATTCAATGTACCTGAAATACAATTTATTTTGTTAATGTTTTCTACATAACTGATAAATCGGCTTGAAACTCTCCTTTCATGGGAGTTAGGTTACCATCATCTTCCCTCAAAATTTTTCAATAACAATTCATGTTCGTACCTGTTTATATCCTAGATTATAATGAGAATAGTTTCAATATCAAAATACATTACATCTTGTAGCAGAAAAATTACTATACTTAATGTAAAGTCATTTAGGAAAATATTGGATGGTTATAAGTTACGGTTCTACAAGAACAACTTTCTCAATGCTTTCAACAAAATTAATGGTGATGAAAACTTCAATACTGTTGATGTTAGATTCAAGAATGTCAGTGTGGTCAGACAGTTTTTATCACAAATTTTTTAATAAATAAAGACTTGAAGTATTGGTTTCACCGTGCATCTGATCTACAGTGTATCCATATTCGGGCAGTAGATAACTAAAACATATATTGGTATGAAAAATTCTGCACTCGAATTCAAATACAGTAAACTTCTTCCTGCTATTAATAAACGAGTTGGAAATATAGGTAACACGATTCTTTTTCTCTCTCTACATCTCTTTTCTCGAGCATAAATATTTCTTCGAGATAGAATTGTATTCAATCTCAATTAAGTACGTTCTATTTGGTGAAAACCTGACTAGACCACCAAATCTGGTCTTGTGATCAATTTCTACCAATTTTCATTACTAAATTATAAATTGATTTTAACTTGATTTGGAAAATACCGTTGAAATATGCAGCAGATAGCTGGGCTTCAGTGGTAGTGTAGAGTAGTGTCAACTGAAATCGAGGGAGAAACATCTAGCAATAATGTGTACAAACTCAAAATATTCAAAAGACTCAAGATTGGGACTGAAAAGACTCAAAATTTACTCAACATTTCTAGTTGTACAAGATTTAGAGTAGATGTTTCCTCCTTGGCTGGAATTCACATTAAAACTTATATAAAACGAGAAATTTCACAAAACAGGTCCATACAATCTTAGGAGATTCTAGTCAATGGTTTCAACAACGTTGACGATGTGATTCCAGTGTAACATTCTAAAATGAGATCAACGAAGGAATATAATGGATTCAGTCCAATGTTGAAATTCTCTAGCTGTTTGTCAATGCCTGTCACTCTCCTTTATGAGCAGAATTTGTTATTGCGGCCATTTCTTTAATAAAATCCTTTCGAGCAACGTTACATTCTGTTCACAATAAGGCAATTTATCAAAAATTATGATGTTTCAATGAAAAATTATAAGGCTCGGTTTGCAACATGCACTTCCTCGTATGTTCCATCTTTGATGCATAGCGTTCAATTCCATGCCCTTATACCAATAGTAGAATAGGATAGTGTTAGCTGGAATCCACATTTAAACTTATATTAAACGAGGAAGTTTACAAAGCAGGTTCACAGAGTTTTTCAAAGCATCTCACTATCTTTGATCAGTAGAATTTAATGTACCAGTATTATGGTTCATGCTAATGTGTTCTTCAAAAACAATAAATTGGATTAAAACCATCCTTTCATAGGAGTTGGGTTCGTACCTGTTTATATCCTAGATTATAATGGATAGAATAATTTTTAATATGAAAATACAGTATATCCTGTAAATAACTATATTTGACGGTAAAGTCATTTAGGAAAATATTGAATTGATGGAAGTTATTATTACTTGCAATAAACATAATGGTGATGAAAACCTCTTCAATACTGTTGATGATAGATTCAACGATTTCAGGTGATGAAAAAATTGTATCACACATTTTTGAATTTGAAGAGAATGATGTTTCTCTGAGAAAAAACTGTATTCAACCTCAGTGACAACCTACTTGGTAAAAATATAACAAGACCAATATTGGTATTCAGTAGGTACCTACCAATTTTCATATTCAATTGATTTTCTCCATCTTCAATGCATAGAGTTCAATTCCACTGCCTCATACCAAGTTTACCCTTCCGATTCCACATTTGGAAAATATCGTTGAAATTTGCATCATATTTCTGGGTTTCAGTAGTGGGATAGGGTAATGTTAGCTGGAATCCACATTAAAACCTAAATAAAACAAGAAATTTCACAAAACAGGTCTATAAAATGTTTTGAAATTCGAGTCGATTGTTTCAACAACGTTGACGATGTGATTCCAGTGTAATATTCTGAAATGAGATCAAGAGAGGATCATGATAGACTTTGTCCAATGTTGAGATTCTCTAGCAGTTTGTCAAAGCCTCTCACTCGTTTTGATCAGCAGAATTAGTTATTGTGGACATTTCTAAGCAGTAGAAGAAGAATCTGCTTAATTCATGACTATAATTAAATATCATTTCGAATAACGTTACATTTTGTTCAGAATACAACAATTCATCGAAAACTATGATGTTTCAATGCAAGATTATAGGTCTCAGCTCTGTTCCTTGTATCTTCATCTTCAATGCATTAGCGTTCAATTCCATGGCCTATATCAATTTTACCCTTCCAATTCGACATTTGGAAATATCGTTGAAATTTGCAGCATATTGTAGGATGATGTAGTTAGTGTTAGTCCACACAATCTCAGAAGATTCGAGTCAGTGGTTTTAAAAACTTTGACTATGTGATTTCTGTGTAACAGTCTGAAATGAGATTAAAAGAGGAACATACTTAATGGACTTATTCCAATGTTGATATTCTCTAGCAATTTGTTAAAGCCTTTCAGACTCTTTGATGAGCAGAATTTAATGTACCAGTAATATGGTGTATGATGGTGATGATATTGCATATACTAATTATTCATCTCTAAATGTGACATACATTCCCTGATATTGATGTTGAAGAATACAATGAAAAATGTTTATGTTGAAAAAAACATCACAACCATTTAACTTGAAAAAAACATGCAGCTTTGGCAGAGAAATATTGAAAACCGCTCAAACGTGATGAAAGATATGTATTTCAATTGAGAAAGCAGATCTGGAAAGAAATCAACCAACAGTTGTTCTCTTCTGTATCTTCTCTCAAATTGATCACTATCAACCTTTTTTTCTATATATTTTTAATTCAATAATAGGTCATTTCATGAAATTATATAAAAATTACAACCTAACTGGAAATATTTTCAATTTACAAAACCCACTCATGCTGTAATTACAAAGATTTTATTGCATTTACATTCTTTAGAATACTTCAAATCTTGTTTCTGTTCTAAAGTGTGAATTGAATACAAAAAGTTTGTTACTAAATTGGACATGATCAAAAAAAATTGAAAACTATTTTTATCTACATTCAGAATGTAACGAGATTCCTTAAAATTTGATAAAGTGTGTGTAATGAGTATAACGCATGTTTGATTTTTTGTCGCAATTTCTCTTCAAGTACGTCTTTGGCTTAAACGTGCTTGTGGACAAATTCAAGGAATTAACAAGTTCAAATACGTCGTGAATCTTTTTTAATTCGAAAAATATCTTCATCCATACATTATTATTTGTCATTCCCAGTACTGTCTGAATCTTTTGCATTTCTTCTATACTCTTTAGAATATGCTACTTGAACAGGAACACACTGTATGATCATATTATTGCCTTCTTTTCAGTGATCGTTTCTATTCCACAATTCGGATTGCACCGGAAATAATCATCTAGCAATTCATTTCACATCATGATTCAATTTGATAGGTCAATTCAATTGAAGTGAATGAGTCTTAATCGTAGATCCCTGGGGCTATAGTCAAGAATAAATAAATTGATAGCAGTGACTGACCTCATAAGTTATCAGTGAAAGATGGTGGTAGCGCAATAATGAATAACTTTTCATCATACAGGCTTCTTAAATTGGTTATTCAGGGTGAAAGTATTGGAATGTAGGAACGATAGTCGATTATTCATTAGCGTTTGAAAATTACACCTGGAGGACAGCTCTTGTTAACTTAAGTTTGACATAATAAAAATGAGGAAATTAATAATTCAGTTAGCTACTTATAACCAAGGAGAAACTTTCGTTTGATTATTTGAGTACTATTCTTATACAATAGACTCCTCTTCTTATTTAAAATTCATGGGTGTCACTATGGTTGATACCATACGCAGAAAGGGTATTCTCTATGGTTGGAACTATACGCAAAGAATATTTTATGATATAAAGATTGGAAAAGTCTAGCCTACTTCGTTTTCGTTTCATTATTCTCATATAATGAATTGCTTCGACAAGAATTGTCGTCCTGAAAGAACAAGAAGAGTGAATGATCTTTTTCAAAGGTGTTAATTCAAATTGATCATGTTAATGGAAATGAGTTTAAATGTTGGAAGTATAATTTCTTGCATGTATCAAATTCATTGATGGTTATATTATATATCTATAATATCGAAATGTATTAATTGTCCATACATTTTAACTAAACTAAGGTCACGCATTGAACCAATTCTATGATTGGTCCATACTAAATGTGAGACTCAATTACTTACTGGGCAAATGTCATTCCTGGGAAACATTAAATTAGTTATTGATTGCTCTATACTAATGATGTTTACCTAAGTTATCGCAAACGGACAGTGCATGCATCTCTATGATGAATATCGAAGTCGTCTTTGTCAAATTGCCACCACAGAACTAATTAGATTGCGAGACTGATTCAAAGATCAATATCTATTACCGCGTCAGAGTTCAGCACCAACACAACTTCCTGATTGAAAAAATCTTTCGTTGTACTATGTCATAGATCAAATGAAAATGGATTTCAATACATCAGGAAAATTCAGAAAATCGTTGGACAAACACCACCTAAATATCGCATGAAATTTTTTGTCAGTATGGGTTCTACTTCAGCTAGTGGGTATCAATTTGAAGATTCACCTCCTCCAGTGTCATCGATGTTTTCATGAATAAAAATATTGGATTTTGTTGAATTAGTTCAATTTATTATTCCATGTACCTATATTTAATTTTTAACGGTAAGTATACACCTCTTTTTATTGGCGTACATAAAGATGGATACTTTCTCATTGAGAATACTCCTTAAATGATTCTTGAACGGGCAAGACCGACTTCTTAGCTCATTCATATTAGGTGACCTGTACTGCGACAGCTGCCAACTACATTTGAGAAAGTCACCTCCATACCTTTCTTTATCTGATACAGTCATAAATGGATGTGAGTTTCTCTGCCAGTTTAATTAACTATTTTTGAAACTTAAAAAAAAGTCATTATTATTTTAGAAATTTCAGAGGACATGGCACAAACTTCATTTTAATTGGTATTTGGTCGAAATTACAGTTGGTATTCGCTTCTGGATGCCCTGGTTTTGTCTGTACAAACAGAGGCTTAACTTTCGAGAATTCCACATATTTCCACATTCTTTTTAATTGAGTATTGATATGAGGTTTGATTCGGTTGTTTTATATATCCAAACATTCGAGATGCGACGGGATCAAAACCCACGATAAAACGGACAATATCTCTTCTTTTGGTGCTTCTATCATCAGTTCGTCAGCTACTTAATATATAAAGACGATCAGTATCTTACCTTTTCACTGCATTTGTCATAAAATTATTCGATAGAAATATATGTATAACTGTATGAATTGGACTCAAAGCTGATGAAAATTACGAAAAACTTGAGAAATAGGTACGAATTTTTCAATTTTTGCGAACCTCACTAATTATTCCATCGGAGCAAAATCTATATTTTGTCATATCATTGGGCTTTTCAAAGTTGAGATGAAATGAACTATGCAGTTACCTGGCAGTACAGATATTGTAAGTGTATTCGCTGTCATTTCAGTCTACCCAAATAAATCCCTGATGTCAATAACCAATAATTTTGAGATTTTTTTTCCACAACAACCGTAATTTCTACAGAATCTGAGATTTTGCACCACATCTTCATTACTTTTTTTGTTCACTATCTAGCAGCACAACACCATCCCGTGTTATATGTATCACAATACATTCAAATGAACCGATCTTCGAGTATTTTTATGACCAATTCTGAAGATCCACCAGTATACGCTGACACAATTTCTGAAATCATCTTGCTGGGGATACAAACTTATACAGCAACCATGGTAAGGGGAATATCATCTGATGAACCCTGTTTGAAGTGCAAATCATATTTAGGCTGGAAACACGATTGAATCTTGTTGACTATCCAAATGTGTTATTTCTTTCTTTCTTTCAATCTTAGGTCAGGGCTGTGGGAAGCTAATTCATCTCCTTTCCAAAAGAAATTGAATACTAGCCAAGACTGTTCAGGAAAAAGCGATTATTTTATCGCACGTATTTGCAGGAAAATCTCTTCTGATTCCATTGGGAAGAAGGCTCCCGGATATCATATATATGGATGAAATCAATACATCCCTCAAAAACTTATTCACCTATCTGAAACAATGTAGGAAATTTGTCGATCTGGATTTACATTTCATCAGTTTCATCGACATAACCAGTAAAATACACTTTCTCAAACGATTTGCCAATTTCACTTATGTCATCGAAATATACTAGAAACCTCTTTCAAAAGAGCCATTTCAATACCGTCTCCATCATGTATCTTTCAAATGTGGCTCAATACCTGCCCGAATGGCACAAACTGCCTCAATCCTGAACTGACGTTCTTCTGAAGCCAGTTCCACCTCTTTGAATCTTTGAATCTGATGTCCTAAAAATCTTAAAACGGGCTAACGTGTCTAGAATTTCCTGAAAAAGTAGCTGCTCTTCTTTGTCGGATTATTCAGTTGACGATAGACTACGCAAAAACCTTTTGATCTATTTTCGTCTTCCACCAGTACGACTGGATTGGACCAAGGACCAGAGACTATCACATGTTGTTTAGTCGGATTCTCCCTTCTTAGCAATAATGAGTCTTCTAGCTGACTTTCGTATCGGTTGGGCATTCTCAGTGTCTACTCCTTCTTCCGTATCCGGTATCGAAGATGTCTTCATACCTCTTGACTAAATCCTTCAATTTCGACTGCTAAGTTTTTGGCTTGGTTTACACTAAAACTTTTTCTTTTGTCAAAGCAATTGAATGATAATTGACTGTTACACATCTATCAACACGCAAAATGATCCACCCCAGTGCAATATCTCTTTCTAATGATTTGGCGGATAATGTGGCTATGGAAATTTTTACCATTCTCACTAAGTGATTAAATTCATTCAGGCATAATCAACAATGAAGGTGATCGTTTGAAGATTTTAACGTTCATACCGCTGCATGGCTGAAATTTCTCAACGAAACATACGAGGCAGATCGTCACTGATGACTTCTTCACCACTGGTTCTATTTTTATGTCATCGAGCTTCACAGCACATCACTGTGTCATATGGCATCATGATTCATTCAACTGGAAGGTTCTTCGCATGTTTATTTGGCATTTCCATAGAAAATATTTTGTATTTCTCTTCCGGAGATCCAGCACTATGCAAATATATAAACCCAATATGCCAAGGTGTACATCATCTGATAAACTCTGGTTCACCAACAGAATATATTGAGCCTAAAAAAATGTCTTGTTCAATAAACTAACGGGTTCATTCGTTGTTAATAGTGTTATTGTGGCAATTTCTGAGCAGTAAAGGAATAATTTGCTTTATTCATGACCTTATCGAAAATTACAATGTATCAATGCAAGATTATAGGTCTCGGCTCTGCTTGCAACATGCACTTCCTTGTATCTATCATCTTTAATCCATAGCGTTCAATTCCATGGCCTTATACCAATTATTTATATGGAATAATCAAATATTGATAAGGTGAATCGAAGTATATGATTCCATTTTGTTGAAAGAGAATACCTGAAGGAATTTCTTTGGTGCTGAAATATTTCAGCCTTCTTATCATGGAACTTTCTCACTGTGCCCCATCCTGATTTTGCTCTGGTTTTGTCTTTCTTCGTATTTTTTATAATCGAGCCGACAAGGAAAGCTTCGTCAATGAAAAATGCTCCAGAGATATTTCACTGTTATTTCATGGTTAGTAATTTCTTATGGAGCCATACAGTTCGACAAGATGTCCCGATAGCCGGTCGCTTGGACCCATCATTTTTCTAATAGCATTGTCTGGGTCATCCTCCCAGAAAGATGAATTGAGGTTCTTAACCCATGTCTTCATGTCCTACTTTTTATGAAACAAAATATTTCTTAAAACCGAAAAATGCCTGTCTCTCCACATAATTCGACTAAATGGATATTAAGGCGAATATCTTACAGAAAACAACTACTGAATATTATCATTCATATTTATGGAACAAGACGACTACATTGTCGTCTGACCTATCATTGCACTGATGAGAGGAAAATAACCTCGAAACATGCATGTATGCAGGTGGTCATTTCCATTAAAGATTAATATTCAATGGATTTATAACAAGTAGCACTTGCAATTATATGTCCGTGAAGAACGATTGCACAAATAGAAGACATATATAATTCAATATCCGTAGGGAAAAGTAGTTGTTTTCTGTCAGGTATTTGCCTTAATATCCACTTTGTGAAATTGTGTGGAGGGACAGGCATTTTGGCATTTTTGGGTTTTACGAAATATTTTGTTTCTTAGAAACACACTCAAACTTTGTTCGTCTTATCTACTTTATATCTCTGTTGGCTGATTCCTGGTCCATTGAGACTTGTTGCTGCTCCACTAGGGCATCTGTGTTCTCATTTCCCTGGATGCCCCTGTGGTCTGGTACAGAAAGACAAATTCAACTCTGTTCTCCCAAACTATTTTACAAGGAAAACTGCGGTGTCTCAGGAGCTTTATTGCCACCTAACTGTTGGAGAGAATAGCTATGTGTTGGAATCTCTCTTAGGCAAAGGCCACTACCGTGACTTGGAATATAGAGACCTTAGTGCCAAGTATCAGATTTATGTCCTGCCTCGTTCTCTCTTCTAATATTTGCTTAGAGCCATTGATGTAGCTTTCACATCTTCTATGATAATGTATGTTTCATCAAATAGTAAATTGTCCCAAGCACTTGGTCTGGATGCGTCTATCCATGCATCCACTGCCCACTGCAATGTTTAAATGCAGAATATGAAGGACCATCCTCCAGGCTAATTGTCGACCAGCTGGGCATAGCAATAGTGACTTCGGACAAACCCAGTTTCAGTAATCCAGCCAACCTTCAACCTTCCTCTGGATGTCACTTGTTCTACCTGTGGCCACAACAGCAGAGATCCATACATTTTCGAGGGCTGTGTTAAATCAATGTTTTGTCAAAGGATCGCCTGCCCATCATTATTGATATTCTTGTCTATGTCTGCACTTTTTTCAGATGATTGTTCCAGGAGAGCTTTGAGTACAGGTTGAACTCCAGGTATTTCGTCTCTTGTAATATCTGTATGCTCCCACGAAAGATACAAATAGCTCTGTAGGTTTCTTTTTGGTGAATGGTCCATCGTGGGTTTTTGGGAATTGACTTAAAGGTTCTCCTTCTGTGATTTCTGATTGCATCAGATTCACACTGACCCCCACAAACTTCCTGTCAACTATTATAACGATAACGTCTGGGATAACGCCCCTTTCCGGTTCAGGTCTGTAAGAAGGCAGTCTACAACGAGGTTCCACAATAGTGGGGATAGTATTCCTCCCTGAGGTCAGCCTATCGTGGCTCTTTTTTCCACTGTGTCTCCGAATAGTAAGGCCTGTATTACCTGCTACTGAGCATGGCAGATAGCCACTAGTTTGAGGTTGGGGAAACGTTTTTTTCCTGGGGACTAATGTGATAGACGCATATAATGTGTTATCAAAAGAAATGCTGTGAGTGCAATCTCTTTACTCGAAAGATATTTCTCAGTCATGTCGACTAAGCTATGCAGCGCCTATCAACGTGTTGGTCCTATTTACTAATTTTGTCATCGTTTTGAGAATGATGAGAACAAATTGTTTAGAATGTCTTAGCCCGGGCATAGGATGGTTTCCCCGGCTTCAGTATAAAGACCATTTTGGACCTTCGCCAGGTACTAAACAGCCCAACTAGATAAGGAATCAGGTCTACTTTTTGCTGTTGTAGTACAGGTTGGATTTCGTCTGTCTTTGCCAAATTGAATGGGCTAAAGGTCACTATAGCCCCTTTTACATTCCTGTATGCGATGTCCTTTTTATTTGTTCTTAGTAAGATACTCATTAACGTTTTTTGAAATTCGAGTTCTTGAATTGAATAAGACTCTACATCTCAAACGTCAACGTTATTGGAGAATGAAAATTATTTCAAAATACCATTATTGTTTCAGAAAAATTGGATACTGTTCTCGGAGATTCCACTAAAAATATAGACGTTGCTTTCAAAACTACAATTAGAAAACATTTTTTCAGCAGGCCAAAAAAAAAAAAACTTCTAAAATACAAATCAAATGTCATTTATGGAATACCTTGTCATGAGTGCGAAATAAGTTACGTACGTCAGACTAAAAGATACTTGAAATCGCGTCTCAGAGAACGTGAAAGAGACATTAGGACTTCATTGGTTGAGCATTTTATTACAACAGACCATCACTTTGAAGTGACCAACATGAAAATATTGAGTTATGAATCTTCTATGTTCAAAATAAATTTCTCTGAGGTGATTAATGTGATGAAATACATAACTTCAGAAAAGACCTGAAAAACTCAAACAGTGCCTATTTCAATCTGGTATCGAGAATAAAAACCAAGCATTGATATTTTATTCGTATATTTATGAATAATAATATGCATTATTTTCGTTTTTCATTGCTGTTTCAATCATGGATGAAATTTGGCTATTTTATCAGTTCCACTTTGGCATGCACCTGAGCATAGTATTATTTCATTAAAATTTTATAGTGGCTTGTGTGGTGTACATTTATATCACACGTAAAACTCATCCTTCTGTTAGTGAAAATACAATTCTCTTATTTTTCATTCTCTACCTGAACATAGTTCAGTGATTGTTTCTGGAGAAGTAAGAGTAACAAATTTATTTGTTTATTAATTGTTTTTCTTCTGTTGACAAATGTGAAACTCTCTTTTCTGGGAATCACAGTTCCCTGAAGATGCCAAAATGAATTGACGAAACGTTGGCGATAAAGAGATGTATTTTATCCAAGACCTCACATCCAGAAACAAAAACATCAGTCATCATAGCAAACATCGTAAAAACTCACAAACTCATTTACCTAACTGATGAAAAAAATCTGATGTGGAAAAACTTAAATTAAATGGAAGCAATATGAGGATTTTGTGAAAATTAGGTGAAAATTGATACCCACAAGCTGATTTCGTTCTTGTGTAACCATCTCAATTGTATTTTATTTCATTTTCAGGGTTGAAACACTTCCATTCGGACTATCAAAAGACCTTTCATGACAATGAACTCCTCTTTAGTGCATATGTGTTGTGAAAAGTAGCCTAAAAACTATATAAATCATGGAAAGCTACAACCCCCGTCCACCTCCGTTGCCACGGAGGGTTAGAAATATTTATGCAGAGCCTTTTTCGCATGAACCAAGGTAATAATCGTATATAATAATTAATAGGGTGAAATTGCGGCATGCGTAAATTTCAATTTAACGGTTTTCGGCTGAGTTTCAGCCTCATACTTAACGGTATCATCCTAAGTATGAATTCGATGGCCATGCACAGGATGAAACCAGTAAAATTTCCAGCGACTACTTGTGTGAACAAAATAATTGAAAAAAAAAGTTTTGCTGTTCAAAAATGTATTGGTAGGCGGTTATTTCATGAACAGACTCTATATTAAATAGATTATCTCATCTGCTTTGAGATGTAGTGTAATTTACATCACTTTTTGAATTGAGTGTAGTTCAAAGCAGTGACATATAGAAATGTGTCAAATCGATTAAATAACGAAAACTAAAATCATGGTTAATTAGACTAAACGTAGGAAAGTGCTACAGTTTCAGTTGATACCTCAAGAAGAGTACTTGGACCAAATTACTGAAGATGACTGCCGCAGTTGCAGTCGAAACTTTTGAAGGTTTAAACCAAAGATGACCACGGCAAAACCCGGAAAACAACCAAATCAGAATCTTGGAGGTTTCATATATGAATTAAAATTTCTGAAAACCATTTTGAGATATTTATACCCTGATTACAATATTGAATATTGGTTGGGTTCTTGACTTTATTCCCGTCATATCTTGTTTTCCCTTCATATATCAAAAAAGAGACGATGACGTTTTCATTAAAGGAGTGTTTCCAGATATTCTTGAAATATCAAAAGTCATTCCCAATTTCAAAGGACAGAACAAATCTCCTGGAAAGTATAGACCAATATCAATAATTCCAGTTTTATCAAAAGTAATAGAGAAAATGATTAAGATCTGACTAAATATATTGTCATCGTCGATTCTGAATCTTTAATTATTGAATAGAAAGAAAGGATAATTCGAATACTGTCGTTTATATGGTCCATTAGGAACCAAAAGTTTCAATCGCGAAACGAGAACGAAACATTCTTCAACACCACTCATTGAAAGTATTCACTCTACAAAAAAACAATGAAAATAATTAATGGCGTGGAATTCAATGCTCATTGTAAACCAATTTTCGAAAAATATGGTATTTTGCCTCTACCGTGCCTGTTTGTCTATTATGCTGTGATAGACATACATAAAAACAAAAATCACTATACGAAACAAGATCATCGAATTTGATAAAAAAAACCTTCGCCGACATGTCCAGGAATAACTCACCCAAACTGCACTTATACAATAAGTTACCGGCTAGTCTGAAACAACTACCCCTGGGGTAGGTATTGATGTGCAGTATGGCGGTAGCAAATTAACTAGATTCACCATGTGTAATAAAAAGGTAGTTATACTATTAAACAGTAATGTGTACGTGTTAGTATTTTAGATATATATGGATTTTTTAATTGTGTGAAAAGGTGAAGCGGATGTTGTTTTCGCTTCTTCTTCACTTTTTTTTACTGTACTTTAACATTATTTTTGTTCTGAAAGATAGAACACTGCTACAAATGTATTGTATATCTATTCTCTTTTATAGGGATATAAATATTTTAAATTATGTCCAATTTTTCCCGTCGGAGATGCTTGCTCATAATCTCCCTAATATTACTGAAGCACCGATTGAAAGTCCTTTCACCTGTAGAAAGTCTCTTTCTCAAGACCCATTGTTCCTACGAATGACAAAGCTCCAATCACACAATTTCCACAAAGAGGGAAATTGAAAAAAAAAGTGGAAAGAGCGATGCACATTTGCAATAACCAGGAATCACTGAACCATATCAGAAGGGACCTATGCCAAAATGGATAATACAAAATCGAGTTATCATCCTTCCGTACCTCAGAGGTTTCTGCGAGAATATCAGAAGGATCGAAAACTAGTACAACATTTAGAGCTGCTTTCAATCCGGTTCTACCTTACGGATGAGCTTTTTCAGCAGGACAAAACCAGAAAATACAGCGGAATCCAGCTAAAGTCCCATGTGAATGTAAAGATTCTTACATCGGGGAGGCCGAGAGACCGTTATCCATAAAAATATCCGAACATAAAAGGTGGACTCAATGGGAGAAGACATCTTAATCAGGAATTGCTGACCATACCTGGACTGGGCATCATCGAATTCTTTGGCTAGTGATCTCCCTAGAGACGAACTTTGTTTCGAAAGAAAATTCATGAAGACTGCGTATATCGAAGCCAATGGCGCTAACATTCAGACCTCTCATAGACCACTTTGAAGGAAAGAAAAAGCACGAACCACAAGCGCCACAACATCACCATAATTACACTTTAATTACACCACATTAACAGACCTTTATAAGACCTCGTAGCATCTAAACTTGTTGGTATTCATCTGAAGACGATTGCTGATATAAGTATTTGAGAGAAAGTGAAAGAAGTCACACATCTTTCAACTTATTTAGACGATGGACGTCCAACACCCTAGTAAGCAAATCTTTGGGTCTCTTCACGAAGAGAAGTTGTTTGTTCCAAGCAGTCAGAAAATTAGGAGAAACACTTATTTCCTGCATTTCTTGCGTCGAATCAGAATTCAAGGAGTCGATATATCAAAACGCATATCGAAATAATAATGTGTTTTTCATTCCATTTGATATAATTCGGGACTTTCGGTCCCTTGATCCAAGTTCCGTCTGTGCAATAAATATTTAAACCAGCTAATATCCGCAATGACTGGAGCAGGAAATTTTCAAACGGAAAAAATCGTCCGACAGGTTAAAAATAAGTGATGCACCGTAACCTGATCAAGACACCACGTTGCATCCGTGATTAACACACTTTCTGAAGTTGTTGGTCTTCGTTGTTCCAAAAATAGATTCCCTACTTCCGATGTCAGGAAGATACAATGACAGGAAATAATAAACAACTCCTCCCGTAATTTGCATATACACAACTGCAACCCCAATCTTATAACGAGAAGTTTATGTGTTCTCTTCGTGTAAATTATTAGACGCCATAATAAACTTGTATTCACTGTTTGCCGCAGAGGAAATAAACCGCACAGGTATTCCTTGAACATTAATTTGTTTTCAATCTAATGAGTGAGCAAGGTAAGTAGTTCCTCCTCAATTTCTGATTATCCTTTTTTTTATGAACTCGAACAATGTAGACCGGTTGTGTGTAAATGTTCATTATAAAAAGTGTTGGGCAAATGTGATGCATGCAATGTGTGTCTGTGTTTCTTTATCGCTGTGCAGGTAACTACAAAGGAATTAAGAAAGAAAATGTGTATTTTGCTATGATAATAAAAATGATGTGGTAGTTAGAGATAATTATTGTGACAAGATTTGTGGAGAACCTCTTAAGGAATCAAATCTTATTGAGGATCTGGGAGTCTTTTTAGATACCAAACTCACTTTTGACAGCCACGTTGAGAAGATAGTACAGAAAAGTCGAAAAAATCTTGGATTTATTCTTAGAGCAACCAAAAGTTTCTCCAAATCTAATGGTGTTATTGCATTATACAGTGTGACCCACTTGAAAGCGGGACACCTTCCTAACATTTGCATCTTTTCTCCGATTTCGAAGAACTTTTTTTTTTAATTGTAGAACTCAAAAAAGTGTAATTTGGGACAGAATATCATTTTCTTTTTACAAAAACCAAGGTATATTTTTAAAGGTGAAAATTCAAGAAATCGTATTAGCGATTTTTTTAGAGAATATTTGAAATCACCATTGGATTGGGCACCCTCTCAAATGGTGGGGTACCAAATTTCATCAAAAAATTTTCAATATTAATAATTCTGTGGCCGAATCAACATTCACATTGTATCATGATAGTTTCTTAACTGCACATTTCTTAAATGGTTTTTGAATCAAAGAAGATTTTATTATGAATGAATTCAAGTATCTGATGGACTGAAAAGTAAAATAAATATCGAGTAACTATGTGGCAAATTAAATAAACGAATGAACATATTCATGCTGAACAATCAACCATCGAACAAATTAAACAATTGAAAAAAAATATTAAACAAATTATTGTAGACAGAAACAGGAATGAACGTTCATCAAATTTTCGTTGTTACAACCAATCCGCCATTCATTGCAATGCACTTGTCATACCTTCTTTTAATATTCTCTGTTGTAATTTCTGCACAAGCTGCAGATATTCTGATGCGTAGTTCTTCTATTGACTGCTGTCTGAACTTGTAAAATTTTTGGTTTACAATACTCCAAAGAAAAGAGTCTAGGGGTGTCAGGTCCGGTGATCTTGGCGGCCACTCAATGTAAGGACTATTTCGACCTATCCATCGATTTCCATAATTGTTATTCAGCCATTCTCGTACAATAACTGCATTATGTACAGAGGACCCATCTAATTGAAACTTCAAATTCAGGCGATCCTTGGCTGGTAAGATATGTATTGCGTCAAAAAACTCATTTCTCAAAAAGTCTAAAAATACATTTCCATTCAGATTACTTTCAAAGAAAAATAGACCGTTAATTTTATTATGGACTATTCCACACCACACATTTATTGTATGGGAATATTGTCTTTTTGCGTTTATAACCCAATTAGGATTATCCGCAGTCCAGTACCTTGAATTTTGGGACGAGACTACTCCATTTGTAGTGAACGTAGCTTAATCACTAAACAACATTTTATTGAAGAAGTTAATTTAAATATTTTCCTTGAGCCCACAAACTGAATTCTAACCTTCTTTCTTCATCTTATAATTTAATTTTTTTCAAGGCATCTTCTGATAGTTTCTCTAGGGATATTTAAGTTCAAACTAGCCATTTGCAAGCTTGAATGAGGATTATTACGAAAATATTGCAATATTCGCACACCATTTCTATTCTCACGATGTGGATTGATTCTGTTTTTGAGCATATGCCTTGATACACAACCCGTTTCATTAAAAACAGAATTTATTCGGTTTACCGTAATGCTGCTCACTGGAAGTTTATTAGGATGTCTTTTATGAAATTCTCTGGCAGCTTCTCTTGCCGAAATAGCATTATCGACAAGTCGCACAAGTTCAATTTTATCTCGCACACTTAATTCTCCCATGATAAATCACTAATTTCTACTGCTTTACTAACTAGTTTTCTTAATTATCGGGCAAAATTTGACAATATTGTTTCAATACAGTTTTTGACAACAGCACTAATAATGAACAATAGTCTTTTGTTTCCAGTGCCAAATGCGTGATTTGTGCATTTCACGGCCAACTCACCAAGATTCAAAAACCATTTAAGAAATGTGCAGTTAAGAAACTATCATGATACAATGTGAATGTTGATTCGGCCACAGAATTATTAATATTGAATATTTTTTGATGAAATTTGGTACCCCACCTTTTGAGGGGGTGCCCAATCCAACGGTGATTTGAAATATTCTCTAAAAAAATCGCTAATACTATTTCTTGAATTTTAACCTTTAAAAATATACGCAGCAGGCCTTGGTTTTTGTGAAAATAAAATAATATTCTGTCCCAAAGTACAGTTTTTTGAGCTCTACAATTCAAAAAAAGTTATTCGAAATCGGAGGAAAGATGCAAATTTTAGGAAGGTGTCCCGCTTTCAAGTGGGTCACACTGTATAATTCTTTAGTGAGATCGACTTTAGAGTATGCCTCCATTGTCTGTAATCCCCATTATAATGTTCATTCTGATCGTATTCATAAGGTCCAAAAAAAATTCATTAATATACTGAACTTCAGATTCAATCAACCCCGTCACCACTTCTCATACGAACAGAATCTGAGATACTATAAAATTGGGAATCTTGATACGAGACGGAAGTTCCTAGATATATGTATGATTTTTAAAACAGTGAACAATACGCTTGATTCATCGTTTCTCCTCAGTAGTCTCAAATTCAACTGCACACATCACTTTGTCAGGAATAGACCTCTATTCGTGGTAGGTCAAAGCTCAACGAATGTACACCTGAATTCGCCAGTCATTAGATGCCTGAGATCCTATAATTCGGTTGTTGGTAACATTTCTGATTTGGATATTTTCTCCATCATAAGTTTCAAAAAAAGATTGAAGGTAACAATGTTTTAAATCGCCTTAAGGCCGAGACCACATATATCTGCTGGTTTTATTATTTTTCATTCTGCTGAGTTTGTGCTCAATTCATAGTTTTACTGAGTTAAATTTACGACTGATGTTGAGAATCGATTCTTATTATGGATAAAACTAACATTGTTATATGTTAACTCGTCAACCGATGCTCACATGTATTTCTGATCTGAGTTATTATTTTTTTCAGATATAAATCTTGTTTATTACACCTTAGTTTATTGTCAAATTTCACAACTGATTATAATATTGCCTTATTTCGTGCTATTCTGTAATTGGATGGGTCAAACCATCTGTTGAGTAGCCTACTTATGTACTACAAAGAAATGATACCAGTAACCAAAGTTCATGTTCGACTTATGTTCTAGAAACTCATATCCATAGACCACCGTGCTACATTGATGGCTATAAATATGGAAAAAAATTAAGGAATTAAGGGGCATCAAAATAAAAATAAACAATATGTATTACGGTAAATTAATTTCGAAAAAGTAAAAACCAAATGAACGCTTTGTAATTGGGAAGAACTTTACAACATCAAGGACGTTAGAAATGCCAATTCACCAAGAAGATATCAGAAAACACCCATGCAAACTCGTGAACAAGAGAAAAAAAGGAATGGATAACCCCAGGAATCATGAAATCAATAATAAATAGAGATCGCATATATACAACATATATCAAAAAACAGGAAAAATTATTAATTGAAAGAAAAATTCTCCCATTATAGAAATAAACTGAACGTTCCAATTACAATTTTCAAAGAAAATGTCAATAAATCTGAAATTGAGAGGAATTAAAATGACCCAAGTAGTCTGAGGAAAGTTATTATTGATATAACAGGAAGCAAAAATAAATTAACTGATAATCATTATTTTCTAAACGGTGATGATGAAACATCAAAAAACGACTTGGAAATTACCTGAAGTTTTTGTAAATTTTTTCACAAATGTAGTTCCTGAACTCGCTGGGAAGATTGTGAAACCCAAAACACGCCCCCCAATAGGAAAAAAAGTTCTACTTCCCTCTTCCTTCAACCAACAACCGACAAAAAACCACAAAAATATTTTTTCACTAAAAAACGGAAACGTTGAAAAAAATCGCCACCGAAATTGAAAAGGAGATATGCTCATCTCATTATAAAATTACCATCATAAAACCTCTCCACAAAAAGGTGATATAAAGTTAACTTCGAATATTCGGCCAATATCACTGATATGCAACTTTCTAAACACTGCACTGATATGCAAATATTTTTTAAAAAGTTCTCAAAAGTCGAATAGGATTTTTTATTATGCGGTTTAAGTTATTCTCAGAAAATCAATTCCGATTTTAGAGAAATAGGTCAACTGAAGATACCATTTTGCTTCAACCTCCAAAATGTACGAAGCTCTGGACGAAAGCAAACCATCGTTATTTATTTCTCTTTATCTGGAAAAGGTCTTTGATACCGTCGACCATGTGCAGCTACTTGAGTCCCTGCCAGATATGGGTTGGATCAAAAACGACGATGAAATTATCGGTATAAAGAGTAATGAGAGAACATTGAAGTGTGGTGTACCCCAAGGCACGGTTCTGGGACCACTTTTGTTTGATATATATATATAAATAACTTTCTAACTATGAATACTACTGGTACCATTTTCAGTTTTACTGATGATACCTTGGTTCTGTATAACTTAAAGCGGAGTGAGATTTCGCAAACATTATTACCCAACTGGTTCAACCACAAACCATTAACAATAAATTATAAGGAAACCATGTACCTCCCAATGTCTAGTTATTTGAATGGATCACCTGCATTCACCACTCTAGATATCAAAAACGGTGACAACATTACCGCGATTAATGCAACAGACAGAGTGAAGTACTTGGGTGTTTTAAAAGATCCACCTATCAGATGGGATCTTCACATTACACGATTAATTGAAGTTTTGAGAACCATGATATATAAATTCACAAATCTTGATAAAGTGATGAAAATATCTCACCTTAAAGGGTCTCTTTTGCTTTCGTTGATTCCAGATTAAATTATGGTTTATTAGGGAGAGGAGGAGTGGCAAATTGCTACATTGACAAATTAAATACATTATAAACAATATTTCTTAAAATTATTGATAAAAAAGCCCTAAGATAATAAAATTCACTCACCTACTATACAAAGAAACTGGAATTTTTGATGTTTGTAAAATTTTTTTTTATGAAATTTCTTGTTTTTGGAAAAAATAAGCATCAAAACAACGAATCCTCTCAACCACAGAACAATTGTGCAGAAAAGTCACTCGTTTATAGCCACAAAGTTTACAATTTTCTGCCTATCGCATTGAAAGATACTGCAACATACAAAATATTCACATCCAAATTAAAAAAATGTGTTATCTCCGAGGAGAGATCACAAATACATTTCCTAATAGATATAAAAATAGTTGAATATAGGTCGAAATTCAAAGTTTACATTTTAGAGGACGTTATGTTATTAATAACTTACCAATTATCCTGTAATGCAACTAGTTTTACCCTAATTTTACTTCAATTTTTAACTATGATTTCAGTTTTAGACTTTATACACATTCACACCACGGAGAGCCTATGGCTTTATGGGTTCTTCTTGTCTGTTTGTATATACCATTTTGAATTTGCATCATATTTTATTTAAATAAACGTTATTATGGAGGGTACAGAAAGAGTGGTAGATGCATCATTGGTTATTGAAACAAAACGATAATAATCACTGAATTGAGAGATAAAATCAAATCATTGAAAAGATAAATCAACCACCTCAGTAAAATCAACGATTAGAACATGAGTGACGATAACGAATGACAAAAAGATGTGTAGGAAGAAAAAAACGGAAGTTTTTCGAAGAGATCAGCAGATAACTAGAGAAAACGGGAAAATCCAGCTGTTGACATACAAAAAGCAGGGAATTTAAAAAAAAAACAGATGAGAAATGTATAAATGCTCTGTTTCATATCAATTACACGAAACCGATTACTTACAGTAATGCACTGAAAAGTAGTGTTGACCTAGGTCTTTAAGCTGAAAGTGTTCTTGTAAGCTATGTTACCAATTCCATACTTAGTGCTGTCAATTTGAACCCAATAGTGAATGGTGGACAACTCTTCCTTTTCAGTATTTATAATTTTGATTAAAATCTACTTTAAGATTCCTGAAATCTATATTTGAGTAATGCTATTAGATGAAGACTGTTGACGAATAGTGATATATAAACAGTGGCCGCCCAGAAGAAACATGATTGTTGACTGCAATGTGAAACCTTCTGTGGAAGGAGTGCATAAAAATGACAGTCACCCGCTCTTCCTACATTGAAATGTGAATGATATCATCAAAATGTTCGAATCTATGCTACTCATTTAAGGATTAATGGATGACAAAAATACTCGCAAGGCTATAGTCTAGTTCCTAAATTGAAGATATTGACTCATCGTACATTTTCCGGTTTTTACGGGATTAGAAAGTGCGGAGGGGATGTACGAAAGTGGCCAAGTATAACTTGATTTGAAGCAAAAGTACCTAGCTTATTTCTGTTCTATTTTTTGACCTGCTTTATATGAATTATGAACCGTACAACCGATGAGTCACTATCTACAATTTAGGAACCAGACTATAGGAACCCCATAGTGTGACCTAATGCTGCTTGCATTAGCAAGTATTTTCAGAAGAGGGTTCAGTTAAGCCTTGTAGAATAATAATGTTCAATCCTCAATTACTGAAATTGATCGCACAAAGTCTCAACGCAAATACGATCTTCAATTCGGTAGTTGACGCTGACTTATATTCAGCCCTATACTGTATCACTTATTTTGCTATTACCAAGCAATAGCACAATAATGGAAATGTCGAAGAACGGAGACGTTATTTTTAACGAAAGTAATACAGCATAGTGCTGATTATCTGTGTTTTACTGAATCTCACTGTAAAAGTGAATCTGTAGTGAAAAAAAATATTAGTGGATTGCATATATCTAACCACTATTGATTGTAGCACTAATTTTGGAATAATTGGTGTTGCCATATATTCAAAACTTGGTTGAAATGCAGACAAAATAGCTGAATGAATAGTGAAGGGACAAAGATTTTGATATAATTGTCATATTGTGGATTGTCATATTATAATACTAGCAAGAATAATAACATCAAATTTTAGCTTGCTGCCGTTGGCCTAGTGGAAATAAACGAAGTATATTTCAGAGGTATTTCAAAAATTGTATATTCGAATATATTATATAACCATGGTGGGGGGATCTGAACATCGATTGGTCCGTTGATTTAATAAAATCTGGAACATTTTGGACCGTTTCAACATGACGCCCGTTATTAAGTGGCCCTTTAGAGAAAACTGTTCAGCAACTATAATCGATAGGATATTTACTAACTGGATCGACTCTGTTGTCGGCGTCGTTGTTAGTAACTTCAGATCACCGTACTGTGATGTCTGAGATTCCTGAACACACTGACGTGAGAAGTGCTTCTTTTCTTACGAAAAGAAACTACAATGAGCAGGCGATCAATAATTTTATAACTACACTTCTACAAGAAAATTGGTCGGCACTTTATAATATTATAATCGACGTGTTTCTGGAAGTTTCATTCTATTATTTTGAAATATATTTTCTTCTGCGAAAATATTACATAAAATTGTTAAGAGTACCCTGAATTACGAAAAATATATCTCGGACCTGAAAAATTACACGAAAGGTTCTTGAAGATACTTCAAATTGTACCATGCAATGAAATGATAACAAAACACCGAGGAGTATTATTTTGAAACTGAGTAACAAAAAGTCATAAAAAAATAACAACGTGAATATAAAATTCAAAAATTCAACTGAATAGCTTCTACTTATTTCACAATCCTTTTTCTGCTATAGAACTAGAGATACCACTGAAAACTAAACTAAAAAAATATGTATCGTCGCTAACAAGAATAAACGTCAAGGTATCCTGGGGTGACCTTCAGACTGTTGACTAGGGTGGAAGGGGGCTGCCCTCAAGGAAGCTGCCTGTCTCCCCATCTATGGTGCTTGGCCATGAACGAACTCCTGGGAAAACTCATTGATGAAGATTTCGAGGCATACACTGACGACAGAGTTGCTCTATTCAACGGGCGATTCCTTGGAATAGTCTGCGATCGTATACAAGCAGCCTGCAGAATAATTGAAAGATGGTGGAGTGAAGCAGGGCTCTCAGTGAATCAGACGAAAAACGATTATGCTGTTCACCGGATGAAGGAAAAAAGATGGTTTAAGGCCACTTACCATGTTTGGCAAAGAGCTGGAGCTAGTCCTGCAGGTCAAATACCTGGTAGACTCCAAACTTCCATGGACGCCGCATATAGTAAGGATTATACAAAAGTCAGTAGCAATCCTGTGGCATGTCGTAAGTCCAAAGATCAAATATAGGTCAGATGTGTGGTGGCCAGACTCACATAACATCACAATGAGCCGAAGGATTAGTAAGGTCCAGAGGTGAGCCTGTTTTGGTAATAACGGGTGCAATGAGAACGACTCCAACCGCAGTGTTGGCTGCCACCGCGTGGATTGAAAAGGAGGCAATGGCAGCACACTTGAGGATGCGGGACTCAGGAGTCTGGGTAAGCGAAGGAGCGACGATAGGCCATGCGGAAATCGCGAAGTGGACGGAGCAGGAGATTCCGATTTCCGCCCTCAGAATGAGAAGCACAAAAGATAGACTGCGATGGAACAGAGAGTTGGCTCTCACGATTTCAAGCAGAGAACAATGGGAAGGGAACACAGTGAAGTTTCACATGGAAAGCCTAATATGTTATATGGACGGTTCGCCACTGAACAAACTCATGAGGGATAATACTGGCTGCAAACAGTCGAAAAACTTTGTGGTTGGCTCCAGCAAGTCAAGGACGGCATGGCTCCTAAGCAGAATCCTCCAAGCACTACGCCTCCTTGTAGAAATACTAACAAGGCATAACAAGTTAGGCAGACACCTAATACTTATTAGTAATAGAAGACAACACCACTTGCCGTAAATGCAAAGAATACGAAGAAGGTTCATCTCATTTCCTCGGCGAGTGCGAGGCGTACGGGGGGCTACGATTCGAAATATCTGGAGTTAAAAAACTCCAACAAGAGGAACTGCAAACCTTGAATGGACGGACACACTGACCTTCATGGAATATTATTATTTATATCGAAGGAAAAGTTTAAATAGCATTATTGAATACGAATTTACATTCATCAATCCAGTCATCTATATCAATGACTAGAATTTCGATCAGCAATACTCTTTCGTGTTCATTGTCAGAAAGCTCAAAAACAGTTTTTCATTTTCTGCCAAGAACTACTTTACTTCACCTTGTAGGCCTCTCCATGATTTATGAGGCACAGAAATTCCAAGAATCATTTCAACCAATGAAACAAAGCTGAACATTTCACAAAGAACTCTTGAACTTCTTGGGGTTTTCATTTCCGCAATGTATCGGTATGAAAGACTAGGCCGAAAGTATAAACGAGTAAAGGAAAATCTCGAGTGTAGATTGCTAAAACTTGTGTTTTCATCAAATTTAATATTTTTATGGTTTTGGTTTCAGGTTCCAATTTTCTTTCAGAATACTAAAAGGAAGTCGTGAAAGAGGTCTTGTTCTGAAAGTTTTGTTTTTCACGTAGACAAGAAGAGCGATGTAATTTAATATAATTTTTTTTTTCTATTTCGTTTTTCACATTGTAATTGCCAACAAACAAAATATTTCATTCACATTATTCCGTCTAGTCCTTCTACTATATTTCTTGTCAGAAAATGTAAAATCTATTATAACCAATTCGAGCTTTCTAAAAAATCAACAAATATAATGGGGATATGATTTCAACATGAAATAACTATTGCCCTATACGACCGCTGAATTAAATATCTTAGATCGTTGCCAACTCCATTTATATCTGTTATAACAACAACAATAATAATTACTGGATTTGTAATGATGTACTGATTGTTCAAAAAGTGTCGAGATCAATTTTACCTGCGTATTTGGATAACACGAAACTGTTCAAAAACTGAAGAATCTGAAAATAGAATTAATTCATTCAACATCTTCATATTCAGAAATAATTATTTTATTCCATACAAATCCATAGGTATGAGGCTGGTTTTCACACTACAGGTTTTTGAGCAACTCAAACGACAAAATAGAGCATTTATGAATTCAATAACTGAAGAAAACGCTCAATTCCTTTGATGAAACGTACGTCGAGTGAAATTAACATAATTGTTTGGTTGCTTTATATTTCTTGGAATGTTCTGTTTATACGTCAAGATATTTACATCAGTAAAGAAAAATTTGTTTTTACAGTTTGAATAAAAGTGGATTCCGAAACACTTTTACTCAGTGGCACGCTGTCTCGGGGATCGAACCCGGGTCGTCTAGCAAACGCTCTAACACCACGACCACTTCACTAAATGTATGCTTGTACTATATTGACTTTACATTTATACCAAACAGTTAATTAATGAAGAAAGAGAATAACTTTATTATAATATTAGCAAAAAAGTCCTGATTACTTTCGATCAAATATGTAGACAACAAAGAGGTTCGTGAGATTAAAATAAACGCTCTCACTGCTTACGTCCTCATGTGAATTTCGAATCTGTATATCATACCATGAAAAAAATTACAGGCAGCTAAAAGAGTCCTTAGTCACCCAGTAGTTTCACACCAAGTTCTTCATGCTATCTGAGAAATTCCAAGTATGATAAGCGTATAAAGTATTCACTAACGTATTTATAGTATTCCGTATGCCTCAATTATTTTAGGTGCTAGACTCATATTCATACGCCCAAATGCAGCATTTTTTTCCAGCTTTCATTCAAAATCTTGTTGATAGTTAAGCTCATCATCTAGAGGAAAGCATAGATTTTCAAGTTGCGTTTTCTATTTTTAAATGTATTTTTCGATATTGGACGATTGCACATATTTCGAGAAGAAATGCCCATATTTCGAGAAGTAATGCACATATTTTGATAAAAAAGGCACATAATTTGAGAAGAAATGCACATATATCCTGAATGAGTAGTTTAACTTCCTTACTTTCTTGAATTTTCTTCAACGTATGATTCTCTGAAAACCTATTTTCGTATTATCGGCGACAGGATTTGGAAACTCTTCAACGAGCTACCAGTCTACTATAAATTTTTTCCTTTCCATTCCCTTCACTACGTTCTAATTAATGAAATAAAATTCTGTTTTGGTATTCACTGGACACTTATGGAAAGTCTTTTACTGAAAAAAATATTATCAGTTTTTGCTGAAAGCTATTTTCATATTTTAATTTGATGGTTGTTTTGATTGTTATATCCGTCAACCGGCTGCACCCTTATGAACAACTCTCAGAAGTCAGAGAGTTGTGCAAGCTAAGGAAGACGTAGCCCTTACCTTTTTCTATGCCATGCATGAGACCAGTGACCGTGCTGTGATTCGAACCCATCTACGGATGATTGGATTGAAAAGCGAGCGCTCAACCCGCACGCCACCACGGCCTATAATCTCAAATCCCTATCCTTTCTTAAAGTTCTCAACATAGAATGCAAAAACACAACTTAACTTTGACCTAAAATTAAAAGAGTACACTAGGATTAGGATGATGGTTGATCTTTATATTCGTTGGACTGAATATGTACAGCTACTTTGAACAATATTCAGGTTATCCAGAATAGCATGGAAAATAATATTGAAGGAATAGCAGACATCCAACTACTCCAGAAAAAGACATAACTGATGTAAGGAAAATTAGTGCATATCAAATACCCAAAAGTCTTTAATAATGTATAACATTTATGCACATAATACTACTGCCAACCTATCTATAACAATTATATTCTGCATTCTTTCGGCTAAGATTTCTGCTGCATCAAGGCAAATCGGTATAAAATTTGATTCGAGAAAAGCGTGTCCAGCATTGCACCAAGTACCCCTATGATCAGAATAATAATTTCAACAGAATGGGTAGGGGGAATCCCGCGAGGTCCAAAGTCTGTCTCGATATTCAGTCCGTTTTTCCCCCTCTCATTTCGCCAGGAGCTAAAAACTCTAAGACGAACATTGTTCTACTTTGTTGGTCTATCAGGCTTATTAACATGTATTTGCCTGGGGGTGAGGAATGAGTAGTTACAATAGATTCGGCATATCTCATTCTCCACAACGTACTCAATATCGCCCGGAATATAAGGCAACACCGGTGTTTTGTTCGTACTGTGCGTGTATTAATTGCAGGTCGTGGTACAACACTCGTAGTGCCGCCTTATGCATCTAGGCTGAGACCGCATACGCTTGATAAGATGATAGTAATAAATGCGTTATGGTTTCAGAAGCCCCACGACACGCTCTACCTCTAGTGTCTGGGACCCCTACACCCATCACACGACTAGCCAGTTGGACTAGTTAGCTGGAGAACGCAGTTTTCAATGAGAATGCAAAGCTCATAGGCCTAGTAATCGATTTCCTCCAGATATTCAGCCCTATGCTGTATCACTTCCGTTAAAAATAACGTCACCGTTATTCGCCATTTCCGTTATTTTGCTATTGCTTACAAATTTACAAGCAATGAATAAAACAAATATGAATAATAATCTAAACTTTTTCAATTATTTTGTGACAAAAATATCACAAATATAACTTTGTGCAAAGGTAAAATGAGGTGGGGAAATATTCTCAAACAGTGAGTGCATTTTTTGATCAATCGAATCACGGCCGATCGTAGTTCCTCATTATAGACTAGAAATTTAGCATATCGGTAATGATGTTGCACGCATCACTTAAAATCGATTATACTCGGTCGGATAAACCTATTCAAAAGACAATAATGAATATAATCGGAAGTCGAAATGATTTCATGCTGGTTTACCACGTATGGGAGGGAATTATAATCGACTGATGTGAGACGCATAGGGTGACTGGGGATGAATTTGTATCTGTCATATGTACACGCCAAACTCACTCATCGCCAGTAGAGAGGATCGGTTTAATTTATTCCATCCTGTCCAGTAAGTTTATTTACCCTGTACCTATACTCGGCCGATGAATTCAATATTCAAGTATCAGATACCGGTAATGACTTTTCACTTTCGATTTTTGATGAGATGTTATTTTAATATATGACATAAAATATTGAAATACACATATACTGTTTAAGGGCTTCTACTGGTAAAATGTATTTATTTTTTCTCCAAATGACATTAAAAGCGGCTTTTGATAGATATTTGACCGACTTAAAAGGTGTATTTTTACTAACCAATCAGAAAAATGGGACTTTTCTGCCATAACTCTCTAAAATGAGCAGTATCTCCAGATGAATATATTGTAGAATATTACCCAAAGGTACACTTTTATCATAACTTTTATGCTCGTAAGGCATGGTTCAAAAATCCTCTACACTCCAACAAACTTACTTATTAAAACGCATTGGATATTAATTTGAATTCAAGTAACTGAATTTTCATTATTCATAATCAGAAAGGATTTCTTAACCTTCCGTTACTCACGGTCTCTGCTCGACAAAGATAGTCGCGATTTATCTCTCAGATTCACACACGTTATATTAATGTAAATAAATGAGACAACTATCCTAATTTTTTTATTGAAAAACATTAACATTTTACGTTTTTTGTTCAATGGTGTCTGACATTGAACGCCGCAAACAAATTTTGCATGTTGTAGACACAAATATGTTTCGCATGAGAAACATTTGTATTTTGTCAGTCTAGTCCGGTGTTCTCCCATACATGGTTTACATCTTTTGGTTGCCGGTATACATTATCTGCGAGTTTATTCCTGCAACATTCATCATAGAGAAAAACACCACCATTGGCCATCATTTTGTATTGCGAGCCACATTGCCACATGAAGACCATAGCTTGTCTACAACATCGACGCCCACTTTTATGTTGTTGTAGAATGTTATAATTTCTGGTTTCTTTTTCTCGCCAGTGTCTTCATCAATTTTTGCATCAAAATGCATGCTTGATATGAGAACCACATGCTTGTTTTTCTTTGGCATATATGATAGAAAGTTCCTTCTTTGTGGAAACCAAAAACACTCGAATTAATCTCGCGTTGTTTTAAATTTTTGAATTCACATGGAGTTTGCCACTTGTTCCTCTTGAGAGTGCCAACCATTGATAGCTTCTGGTTTTTTGCCAGCTCTTGCATTAATGTCACGTCAGAAAACCAATTATCCATAGTAACATTTCTGCCTGTGTTACTTATGGGTTGAATCAATCGTTTCACTTTTATTGCTTACAGAAAATTGGCCATCAGGTTGTGCTCCAGCATATACCTCCATTTTACAGGTGTGAAATGTTTTCGCGTCAGCGAGTGTGAAGATTTTGATACCATACTTTGCTTTGAAGGTATATACTGTACAAAATTGCACCTTTTACGGAATGCTTCCAGCTTCTCGTCAATGGTGACATAGGCGCTCAGTGAGTAGCTTTTGATACAATTATCAACAAATATCTCAAAGATTTCTGTTATCTATTTTCTTTCTCTCAATTCTAGAGTCGCGATCATCAAACCGGATACAGCGATATAAAAATCTGAAACGTACCAAGCTCATAGTCAGTCTGAATAGCTCCACACCGTTTTCATTGGTATCCCACAAATCATTCAAGTTCAGCCTACCACCTTTGTACTAACCAGCTAGGTAGAGAGTAAACCTAGGAATGCTTTCATTTCTATAGTGTCGGTTTTAAGAGCTTCTCTTGCTCGGCTGAATTGAGACTCAATAATTTCTATATATTCATTCGTATGGAGCACTATTTTAGCGAGAATAAGGTCATCGAAAAGACATGTCCATGCAGCCATACAAGATAACACCTGGTAGTTTAGTTACAATATTCTGTTTCTGAGTCTTTCGCACTGCACTACACGGAATTTTATTCCATACAAATTTCTCTATCTGTGATTTATTCACTTTCCTAGTGGCTACTTAGGTACCATGAATAGTTTCATCATCAGATGTAGAACTTTCATGGACATCACTATGTTCACTACTTTCAACTTCTTGCTCTTCTATATGTTCAGATGCGTCAGTATCCCCTGTTTCATCATCATCGTCCTCAAGAAGCAATCTTTCCAATTCAGCAAAATCATTTGGATTATTGTAATAATATTTTCTGTTGCTGGCCATTTTTCTGTAAATAAATGCGGTTGATAGATTCAAAATGGAAGTATATTTTATACAGGCCGTTTCTAACCGTGTTAACATTGCTATATTCTAAACCGTAATAGATACAAAGACGATTAAATGGGAAAAAAGGTAACTATTGAGGTGAGCAGTAAATTGGTCATAAAAAAATTACGGGGATTCTCCCCCTTCCCAACTTATACAGGGAAAACTGAAAATGCTGTTTTCGGTTTTCTACAAATAGAATTGTTATTTCAGAAAATATAAAGATAAGTTTTATTGTATTCAAAATGTACTAGAACTACGTAACGATAAATTTTTAATCAAACGTTTCGTGTCAACACCGCCATCATCAACTATTTTTTTAAATACGGACCTGTCTATTTCATCACAAATATTGATAGTACATTTTGAATACAATAAAACTTTCCTCTTTCATTTTTTTATATTATATTATATTATACACATCCATTTTCTGAATTCAGTATTGAAAATATTATGCAGTACATTACAAATGTTGGTTGAAATTTATGCAAATATTCTCAGTTCAATAGCTCACGATTATATATGAAACAAATTTTGAAACTTACGAATATGGTCGCAGAGTATCTGTCGGATACAACTGTGGATAAATCAGATAAATTAACACTTTAACGATCTTCATCCCTCAGAAGGAAGGAAGTCAGAAACGATTTTTTCTTTCTCGAGTGATGGAGAGATGTATTAGTATATGAACATAAAAATAACAAAAACAATATTATTCAAGTATTAAATGAATGAACAGAATATTTCCCCTCAATTTTGGTAATTTTTGTTCCGTTCCACCATCAAAACAAACGAATATATTTATGTGGATATATTTCAGTGTTGAAGTGTATCATTTACTCAGTTAAATGTCATTCTCACTTTTTTTTTCGAAGCCTTGATTTTTGTGTAAATAATTTTACAAGAATTTTTTTCATTTATTTTGTCTTCATGCATCCTTACATCCCTCTATCAATCAAAAAGAAAAATTCGTTTCTGACTCCCTTTTTTCTCAGGGATGAAGACCCTTAACATTCAGAAGTGTAACACGCTCCAAAGAAGACATAAACCGGAGCACGATCCCCTCCACAAATTACCTCCCACTCTAGATAGATCAGACGTAAGCCGTGTATCTGAGAGGTACGCGCGAGTATCGGAAGGTTGAGAAGTTAGAATTTTTGTAAAACTCCTTACAATCAATGATTAGAGTTGATTTAGTGATAGCAAAATTTTAAATAAATGAGATGGAGACGAACGTGTCTTTTATAGAATACTATTAATGTTTACCGTAGATATGTAGAAGAGGCAACGCTGCATTTCCACCAATGGAAACACTAGAAAATGCTTGGTCAATCAGCGAATCACTATATCGAGTCTGCCAATTTGAAAACGTACCATTCCGAATATTTCAGCCCTTATAGCAGATCTAACTCTTTTATACTTTTGTGTACATGCTGATTTTTCAATTGAATTACGTCAAACCTGAAATTCTGAACAGGAGTGGTTTGGGTGATACCTGATTTCGAAAACCAATTTTTTCAAACCTACATTCATACCCGACCTTTCTTCCCAGTGCTTCTGAAAAAGTCAGGTGGAAACTGTCAACATGATTGGGTATCAAGTGTTTTGCAATAAAACAAAAATCTGGTTATATTTCATTGAATTTTCCAAATGATATCCGTTATTTTGTAAAAATAACTTGTCTGCTCTTAAATTCTCTTTTAACGATCATTAAAACTATATTGAAATGAAGTTATCTAAACGCAGCTGTTATCATAAGAACTTTGAGGCTGTAATTAAAAAACGACCGATTCAAGATGTTCCCGTAGGTAGAAATCTGGAGGCATTAGATCAGGTGATCGTGGGGGCCAATAAACTGCTTCTCTTCGATTCGACCAATATCAGGAAATCAGGAAATCTATCAATTAGCCACTTTCTAACGGGGTGAAAGTATTGTAGTGGAGCTCTATCTTATTAAATACGAATAGAATCAGTTTACAAAATCATATTACCAACTGCATTTTTCCGATTTTCCATAATACATAGTTGCTAATTTGGAGTATATCCTTTCTTCAAGCAGATTCAAGTAGAGCTCACCTTTGCCAATTTTCTTGTCTCTAGTTTCAATACTAATAATAAATAATATAAACCTAAAACTCCCATTTGTGCTGCTTCATTCAACATAAATAATCTATCAACTGATAACCTTTATTATATCTAAAAACTGATAATTCTTATTACAAGATAAATTGATTACAAGGAAAAAAAATAAAAAATTCTTTTCGAACTAGAGAACTAGTATTTAAAAAGTTCAATTTAGCGACTTTGTTATTATTGGTAAAAATGGTGTCCACCCGTCAATGATAAACGAACGCAATTTCAACATATTTATCATAATTGGGTGAGGCTATTGTTCAATTATTTTTGATAAAATCAGCGCTTTTATTACTGTTCAGAATGTTGTGGGATTTTTTCCCTGGTAGGAGTGGTCAGAAATACATGCCACGGATGATGACCTTGGTTCAAGGAATATAAGTGTTCCCCTATCTGGTGTACAAAAGTTCATTCAAAATGCGTCAATAACTTTTTTTTTATTCAACAAAACCATTCTTATCAATTCGAAGACATATTTATGAGTTAAATTACAATTTCACTTTATTGCTAGTGAAAATGGACACCTTTCTAGAAATCAATTTTATAAACGTATTACCTTCAATTGGTGAAAATAAATTCAGAATAAGGCGTTTTCCAAAAAGGAATGGTCTCAGGAGTGACAAATGAAGAATATTTCGACAAAAACATTGAAAGGTTCCTACCTGCGTAATTTTTTTCGGACGGTTTGTTTGTAACTCGTGACATTCATGTGAAATATTGTAGTTGTTACTACTAATAAGAAGTGATAGTTGAGGTAGGTAAATCACATCTCTGAAATGGATCGTAGGAATAGGAACAAGAGAGTTTAAAGAAATCGAAGAGTTCGAGTATATAGGAGTGATGATAACTAAGGCGGGGAAGAGAATACCAAAATTACAAGAAAAAATATTAAACGCAAATACTCCGACAATAAAAAATTACTGAAAAGTAAAATTTCAATGAAGAGAACTAAAATTAATATTTATTATGAAACAATCAAACCAATAATGCTGTATGGGGCAGAGACGATGACAATGGCAAAAACAGATGAGGAAGACATGACGAAATTCGAAAGAAAATTGACGAGAGCGATACGTGGGACAATTGAGATTTCAAAGGAATTATACAGAATGAGAACTTATCAATAAATTATCCAAAAATTAAAAGATGATGAAGTGAGCAAAATGAACAACACAGATTAGATGGTTGGGACGCAGAGCAGCCGAGCAGTGATACAGTGACAAGAAAAAACAAAGGCAAGAGTTAGACGGAGAAACATAGCAAAAGTATGAGTTAATAGATTGCGAGTGATCCAACCAAAAGACTGGATCAAGATAGCTCTCGTGGCATAACGATATGAGGAATGAGAGTCATTGTATACCGGGTGTTCCAAATTTTATGTAAAATTTGTACAGAATTATTCAGGTGTTCATGAGAGCGATATTTTGATATAGTCTTGAAATATTCAAAGTGTCTGGTGTAGGTGCCACATACCAAAACGATATTTTTCAACTAGAACGCCCGGTATTTCATAAAAAAATCAGAGTATACGTTGAATTCTGATACTCATCAATTCATTTACAGTTTTTGAATTATAACGTAACGTCTTCATATGGGGGTGATTCAAATTGATTACCCGTGTGACTACATCTAGTGGTTAAAGGAGGGGGTCCCTACACGGAAAAAAATATAATAGTAGCAAGTAAAATTTACATACCACCAAGTGAAAATTTGCATACTATATGGGACAAGTAGGTATGCGCTTTATCAGCCACAAGAAGAATTAGATTCCTGAATTTGATCACTTGCTGTTATTAATATAATTTGAGGAACATAATGTAACTTATCGGTATTAAAAGCTTTATAAGAAGCAAACTTTTCGTTTTATTGGCCTCAATGAACTTTCTATTTGCAGTGGGTGCTCAGTTTAATAACTACAAATAACTAGTACATTTACCATTACTGAAGAATAATTAATTCTCAAATAACTCATATACTAAAATCTACTAAACAAGATATTAGTAGTTATAATACAGTATTGTACTGTAGCAACATTTTTTTATCATTATAGAAATGTTGGTTTACTTGGCCTTATTAAATGACTCACTTCTGGGTGGTTTTCATTGTCTTACCTTCAATATAGCTTTCATTCTATCTTTGGTATCATAATACACCTGACTCAAATAAAATATTCACCTGCCCTCAGTTTAATTTATTAGTTCTTAAAAAAAAGGATCATTTGTATTTTTTAGTGCCTTATTTTCAATACATACATTTTTGTCTCAAATTCACAATAAAATGGATGGTCGGTTGCACCAAGGAACCAATGATATCATGTCTGCACTCTAAAAAAGTGTTACACTTACAGAGTGTCAGCGGCTATATATCAAAATACACCATTCGAGAAAAACTGAAGATAGAGATCACATTATTTAGGAGAATCTTTTTTCTCTATTTGTTGATATGGAACATCGCCGCTGGAAACTATTATTAATTATTTTATGTAAACTGATAACAGTGATCAGTAAAACACCGCAAAATCACCGGCGAAGTAGACTAAGATGCCTAGTAGACGCATCCACACAGCTCTCAATTGTTGAAATGACGTCGGTTTGGCGGAAAACCGTTAGTACTACACCTTATCACGTGAAGAGTTGCGGCGATTGATCCCGAACTGGTCGAAAATAAACAAGTAAGTCAACACGTTACATTACTGTAAGAAAACCAAGTTCTGCTGCAAATGAATTGTTGTATTAGGCCAGTAACACGAGTTTCTGTTGTAGTGATACACTTTTCAGAAACCCAAAGTTAATAAATATGGAAATACACTTTTCAAGCGCTAATAGAGTGTTGACCTGGCATTATACAAAGTGAATTACTTAGCGATCGAACTATTTGCTGTCGATAAACAATATTATAGCTACAAACTCATGCGTTCAGAATACAATTCTTTTTTGAGGTAAAATGCTTTTTTTTTCAATATAGGTAAGTATCAATTTTCATATCACAATTTAAAAAAAGTCAGGAAAACGTTTTATTTGAACCACTTTTTTCCGTGTAAGTATTAATATTGAAATTGATTTCACGTTCACCTAATTTTTTGCTCCTCAGCTGATTTTGGCGATGCACTTGCTCTACAGGTAGCTATAGAAGAGTATTCGATTTAGGACCGATTTCTTCGTGGTCTAGAAATGATCTTTCAGGCCCAGAATACCTTAGATCATTGCAGAGGCATGCTTGTTACCACTCCTAATGTAAGGATGTTGAAGGATATTAATTTTTATCGCAGACAAAATATTCTTTCGTGAAAGTCAGGGAATTCGTTCGATAATAATATACAAACTAATGATTGGCTTTGCGCTGTTGCAGGACCGTTTTAAAAAATTTATTATAATAATAATTTTCAGCTCAACCTGGTTTTTATTATTTTGTTACAGTTTTCCCCTGATTTCTTCAAAAGTACTGAAAAAGAGTCAAGGATGTACTATTTTTGAAAAAAAGATTAACGGTTGTTCAACTTGCCATTACCTTTAAGATTTTAGAGGCTGTTCCCATTTCTGCTAGAAGGTTGACGTAATTTAATGCTATTCTATACCCTACACTACTAGGTGGTAGATGGGATTTTAATAATATGTATATGTATACAAAGTCCTCCTCAGAAATAGAGTTGGAATGTTTTGGAATATTCTCAGATTCACTACAAAGATTGATCGATGAGAAAACTTTATGCACTCGGATTTAACATGATTCTTCCTTAAAATGTCAAAACCTTACTCTCCGAAATAAACTACTAACTACTGATATTATTCTAAACAAAACATTGAAATACATAAATTTGATCAAAATACATATAGCTTGCTATTGGAGAATTACTATCGTTTCTCCAGACAGATTTAATCTATAACGATTCCGTTCCGAGTTTTATAGTCGTCTCCGGGTCCCTAAGGTTCGTCTTGAACAAAAACACACCATCCGCTTTTCCGTTATACACATGCTGCCTAACTTTCCGACTGATTTGATTTATCTCGACAACAATTGAAAAGACAATCTGCTTCTCTCCATTCGTAAGGGATCCAATAATATATACGGTCCATGGAATATTTCCGACATTCCAGATAATAATAAATCGAACAGAGGAATAGTTTGCCGTATTTGGAGGGTAAATCTAATTAAATTCACCCCGAATTGCGAGTCTATTAACGCACTATTGGTGAAGCGAACTCGGACGGAAATCCAACGAGAAATACGAACGTTTTTCTACGAATTGAAGTTACGAAATTTAAATTGCAAAACATGCATTGTGTCGGAGTGCAGCTAATGTCGCGTTTTTCTGCCATGAATAGAAATTGAAGCTTTACTTCAGATTTACGTCACTGAGTGAGCTCTGTGATGTAATTCAAAACCGAATGCAGCCAACGGACGAAATTACATCTATTAAACAAGAATCAAGGATTCATTGTGACAATCGAATCTCTGTAAAGAATGATTATAGTAATATGATGGGTTCTGATAGACAATTTGCGCTTCCCCCAGATGAAGAGGAAATATAGTTCAGCCTAGAAATGCAGCTGCATGTAGTTTTCCAAATGAAAACATTGAAAAATTCCCGTCTCAGATTTTAATGACAATTTCCCTCATATTATATAAACGAATAAATGGCCATAATTTTCTCATTTCAAACCAATGAGAACAGGACTTTTTGGTAATTTCAAAACGGTGTTTCGCTTCTAGCTTGTTCCATAGTTACGATAATCACGGTAAATATAGAAACGTCAGTTAAACGGTTCAACTCTTGAACCGTTGCAATACGCATTTAGTCCATAATAATCTAATGTATTCGTGAAATTGTCTGATCGAATATCCCTTCAAAATGCAGAATTTTCAAAATACTTTCACTTTGCCACTCGCTCAAACTATGTTGCTGTATAAAACAGCAAGCTCTCGTGGTTTTTCTAAACAACACAGTTCTCGTGACAGCAAGGTAAAAGTATTTTTTGAAAATTCAGCATTTTGTCGGGATATTGCTACTGAAAAGTTCCCAATACCTGCGGTTAATATTTTACGAGAGCTGTTGAAACTATCAGCTTCTAAATATCAGCATTGATAGAAAGACAGATAGACAGAAAGATAGAAAGACATGTGACAACGATTGGATCCGATGGGAGACGACTTGGTCTCCCATTCTGGTCGTAGATCATTGTTTGAGGAACCATATCAGTTAGTCGCAACTTGATGTACCTAATGAAACTACCAACTAATAGGTGGCGATTAAATTTCAAAATTTCGATACCGTCTACAGATAACACTGGAAAAGAAAAGGGAATGAAATCATCTATTCGGGATCTGTTGTTTGGTCTGGTGCAAAAAAACGGGATATTTTTTAGATAAAAATTATATTTGGTGATGCGTTTCGAGAATCGAGATTATTGAAATATGTTAAAATTGCGAAGAAAACTTCATGAAATATTTTGTATTGAGTGAAAACCTTCTACAGTGTTTTGAAGTTCCTCTCAATTTTCAACTAAAATGCCAGATGGCACTAGCGTTTTGCTCCAATACTGATTCCACAGGCATTGACTAATATCTTATTTCTCTTTAAACATGATATGAGTCGTTTGGCAGAATTAGGTCGAAACACTTTTTTCTGTAGCTGATTCTCTAATTGACTTAGTGGTTGTCACCGATAGTTTGGACATTATATATCAAATGGCAGCGCTGTTATTATGCGCGTCATTTGTACAACGAAAAGGATACATTTTATTGTTCATATCAGTTCTTGAGGTAATATACTGAAATAATCTCAATATATTATTCCATTTCGTTTTTTGGCACACCTGTTATATATCATTTTAATGTCGCAAGTACTAAGAGATACGAACGAATTCTGAAAATGAAGACCTAAACTGGCTGTCGTAATTCTACTGCTACTCAAATTCATTTTTATATTTTACACAAGCGCCTCTGGCGACCGACGACTGCCAATTGATTGTGCGTTCCCCATCTCAGAATTAAAATTAATTCTCATATCTAAAAAATACAGTACATGAACATCAGATATGTTGAAGAAAGACACACTTCTTGCGTCCCTACGTACAATATCAAGATATCAGCTCCCTGTATTGAGTAAGCACTCAGCCTGTTATCAGAAAGAAGCTCACCATTTTATTTTCCAGGCATGTAGTCTTATGAAGGAAAGTTCCTTTTCGATTCAACATCCTGTTTTCTTAGGTCTTTTTTCTGGTTGTTCTCGGATACGAAGTTCCGCCCAACTGAACTGAAATAAAACAAGGGAACATGTAATCATGTATTGTTGAGTTCTTGCGAAGTAATAAAAGGGTTATATTAGCAGAGTGTGGAGTGTGTTCCAACGATACTGTCTGGACGGCGACGTTCTGGAGATCATTTCAATAGAGTGTGAAGGTGTATACCAATACTGTCTCAACGGCAGATTTCCAGAGCTCATTTTAATAGACTGTTTAAGTATTCGTTTCACTAATACTGTCTCAACTGTGAAGTTTTGGAGATCATATTAATAGAGTGTGAAAGTGTTCGTTCCATTAATATTGTTCCAAGTTCCGGAGATCATATCAATGAAGTGTGAAGGTGTTTGGTCCACTGATACACTGTCTCAATGGTGGAGTTCCGGAGATCATATTATCAGAAAGTGTGTGTGTTTATTCCACCAATACTGTCTTAATGGCAAAGTTCCGGAGATGATATTATCAGAATGTGTGTGGATTCTACGGATACTCTCTCATTTTAATAGAAAGTGAGAGTATTCGTTCCACAAATATTGTCTCAACGGCGGAGTTTCGCAGATCATTTATTCAATGTGTGATTATTTATTCCACTGATACTGTCTCAACGGTGGAGTTTCGGAGATCGTATAATCAATGTGTGATCATTTATTCTACTGATACTATCTCAACGGCGGAATTTCTGAGATCATATAATCAATTTGTAAGTGTTTATTTCACTGTCACTTTTTCAAGTTTCGGAGATTATATTGTCAGAATATGTAAGTGTTTAGAATTGATGATGAGTTCATAAAAATTACACTTACCATTCGAATTAACCTAAAATGAACAATATTAGAAATACACCCAGAAGTAAAGAATATAGTTGAAATTTACCGGAAAGATTCAATATTCAAATGTTTCTATCATTTCTGTAAACACTAATTCGAAAAAGCACTCTTCCGGAAGTGACTTCATAAGCATAAAAACGTATCGTGACATCACCATTATTGATAAACTCATAGTTCTCTGACTGTTTACGATCTACGTTTTGTCCCTCAAAAATATTGAATGTCGCTATTTAATTCTTTCAGACAAAGCTTCAATAATTCCTTCTCATTCCCAGGGAAAATTATTCTCACCGAGGAGGAATTCAGGTCCGAACCTAGTTGTCTGTTGGAAGGTCCCAGATAATGATGAAACGGATGCCATAACAACCGCCTCGCGTATGGAATTTGATGTATTCTGCCAAAAAATTCCTCTATGCTTTGCATCTACGTGAACCCGAAATCTGAAACTTGTAGAAAAGTGTGCTAAGATAACTTATCTCCCACAATGGTATTCCCATTCACTCACAAAGCCCCCTGAAAGTTGGACTACTCGGTTTTTTGACATCCGATACTTAGGACAAGTCTTCGGAGGAAGCCTTTCATTGCCCCTTTTTTCCTAGAGAATGATTGATTGCAGTGTCAGTTTATTGAGAAAAGTGTCTTCCCCCACTACATAGGTGTAATCTGTTTACTGGGTTTATCACTGATATCCCACTAAAGCAAAACTGTTGGATCACCAATTTACCAAGCAATTGACCTCCTAGTTCTCTGAATCAAATCTATGTACAGTCTGGAGAGTGATGCTGAAATCCGGGATGTAGATTCTATCCTGTTGATGTAAAGCATTCTCTCATTGGCAGTACTCCCCTTGCTGTACTCAGGAGTCTGCTAGGCCCTCTTTGTACAGGAACGATTAGTGAATACTTCTTTTACTTGCTCAGTACTTTCCTCCTTCCTATATAGGTAGAATCACAGAATCATAATAACAACCAACACCTCAGATCACACTATCACAATGGGTATTGAAATTTCTTCTCAAAATATTTTTCGTAAAACATCTCGTTACCATGATTATAATGACATTTTTCCTGATTCACATACACCTACAGAACTTTATGACCACGCCCTGTATTCTTATTACATTGAAACAACCGACACAAGCTTAAAGTGAATGTTTTCATTATGCTGGTTTCCTTAAGGTTGTCACCACCGACTGCGGCCTTTGACATCAGAGGACTGTTAATGTTGTAATGTTTTTAAAAGTTCTCTAATATCCACCACATTTCCACATTTTCCATATCATCAATATCTCTGTAAAATAAATACGTATTGCCCATCTTTCTAAGCGTTTCCACCAAGTGGAAAAATAAAGGCAAACATCTGTCGAAAATAACTACTTTCCTGGCTAATACCACGACGGAAATTGAACTACATCTGACAGATATTTGTGCAACTCTCTTCCAAGACCCAAGTGCAAGTGCTTGTCTTGTAGTTAAACAGACGATTATCCTTCATTTGGCTGGGAATGACCACCTGCAGACATGCATGTTTCGTGGTGTATTGCCTCTTATAAGTGACAGGGTAGGTCGGACAACATTATAATTGTCCTGTCCCTGCCAAATGAATAATAATCAACCGTTTTACTAATATTTTCCTATGGATGACACTACGACCCACAACTCAGTTGATCGCAGCGCCATCCGTACGGAAAATCAAGAACAAGACAAACAATCCCAAGCAGCACAGACTCCCTGGAAGAGAAAACTGTAATATTTCCAATCTTGTTTCGGAATATTACAACAATATCTCTATCATTTCGTGAGTTCCACAAACGTGACTTTCGATGAGATCAATTGTTATGATAAGTGTTTCATCCTGTTGAAAAGATACCCTACCTTTGACAACACCAAAAACGTCCTCTATGTTATCGTTTCGTAACAGACACCTTGTTTATAGAGCGGAAACTGGGAAAACATATCAATTAATCACGAAGTGGGTCATTCCGAACACATTAACTTTATGATTGGAAAACATCAATACGTTTCAACCTTCATGTGCAAACATAAGCCCGTTGGTCGGGTCTCTAGGCTGCCTCGTCAATATATTTCCCAATTGAATATATCAATAATGTCATAAATTTTCGATTTCATTCTTGTTGGTGGTATTACACAACCAATGGATTTTGATTTTCACTGTAGAATTTTGTATTATCAGTGTTCATCAATTTGGAGTAGGTTTTTTTCTCGCAACAAGCAGGCTTGTTGTTTTCAACTGATGGAAGTAGTGAGAGCAGATTCGGATAGGTTTACCAAAGGGCAAACCATGTTCATCCCCAAAAATGGAGATGTGGCACAAATCCAGAGAATTACTGACCTGAAACATAATTATTGAATGCGTGATATGAGATGTGTACGCGTATATTATGATAAATATGCAAATATTTTTCACATATGACCGGGTTGCTGGCTGCGAAAAGAAAGTGTTCATCGACCGATGTGACATGATTCAGTATAAACCTTTCGATGACCTGAATCGGTTGACGTGAAGGGTTTGATACAACAGAGTGTGATAAAAATTAACTTGATATAATCTTTCAATTTATTTGAGATATATAACATATAGCTAGAGTTTTGTAAACCTCTTTAGTGAAAATCTATTGAACTATAGTTTATTATGGAAATATAGCTTCTAAATTATTTTCAACAAAATACAGTCGGTATTGCTGAGCCAAGTCTGTCTATTTGCAAACTCTGGTTGCAACTATCTAATGGAGAACTCGAGTTGCCCCGATTTATACCGTACATACCAGCATTTATAAATATTCGGAACGCTTGATCTCTCGTCAAGATGGTACTTACATGATTCTCGTTTCTTTTTCGATGTTATCAGAGCAGTGATGATGGCATGCATTGTCAACAAGCCGAGCTCGATTATCGAAACACAAGCGGTCAGATACGGTCCCAGAATCGTAGCATAACCCCATTCTTGGAGACATTTCGCCCCTTGTGTTGTCATCCTCGGAGTGTGTCGATATCTGCAAGATTCCCAATATCTGCACCGTGAAGTTCGATGAAAAAAAAACTCGACAGACTCCATGTTCGGTCGTGTCTCCAACACAATTCTTTTCATTCTCTAATCCAGTCCATAATTTCTACTGGATAATTTTGGAAGTGTCAAGTCTACAAGATTCTGGTCCATCCTCGTTTTCCTTAGTTTGGTCGGTTTATCTCGAGAATACTTCTTGGTTACCAGGTTGTAGATGTTTCTCTGACCTTTCTTCAATTGCAGCACCCCTCCAACTCCTGGATTCTGTTTCCGTAGTTCCGGGAGTTGACCGAATTTCTTGAAGAATCCCACGGCAAGGCCTCTGGACATTTGGAGGTCTTTTGCCACATAGTGCGCTGGCGAGTAATCTGCAGGCACCTGGAAAAGATGTCGTTGCTTCTCTGGGGTTACCCCTTGTGAGTATAGTGAGGGTGCGTCTTATAGCTTCGGTATACCAGGATCTTTAGGATCTTTTACGGAACTTCCCACGAGTTCCGCAACTTTGGTAATAATCCACAACGCCTTTTGGGGTTGTACAGCCAAGCCAAGTCACCAACCTGGAATCTTCCAGCAGTGACCTTGCTGTCATAGGTCTCCTTCATTCTATTGCTGGCACTGTGAAAGTTCAATCGGACTTGTTCGTGAATATCGTCTGGTTTCGCTCGAAGTTTGCTAGCGCAGACTTCTCCTGCAGTGTTATCCTGGTAGCGTCCCAAACTTCATGCCATAGGGAAGTCGCAGCACACGGCCCATATTAATAATAGCAGGAGTTTGATCGGTTGGCTTATGTACTGAGGAACGATAATAGACCATCAGAAAAAAATTAAGTTATTTTCTCAATATTTCTGGTGGTCAGAATCTACCGTATTCATCCGCTCCACCATTCCATCGGACTGTAGCTGTTTAGACGTAGATCTCGTCTTCAGCATTCAAACATTTCCTCGAACAGGTTTAACTTAAAATGTCTGCCTTGGCCCAAATGCAGCTTAAACAGAACACCGAATCGACATATCCATTCGTTTACCAAGGCGTCAGAGATGATAGTAGGCAGGCATAGGCTCCAGTCGAAGGATGTACTGCCATGTTGGTCTTCGGTTGTTCATCATTCAGCCGATTACTAACCCTTCTTGTTTTTATCCCAGTTGTCCCCAGTTCTTTCTCTTCTGCTCGTCGGTAATGTGAGCAGTCATCTAGACATAATCTCCGCGACAGGACATCTGCATTATTATGGCTTGTCCCCGCTCGATGTTTGATCTCGAAGTAAAATTGGAGTCCCTCGATTCAACATGGTCCTCGTGATTTTTGAACTGTGGAAGCCATTTGGGTGCTGCATGGTCAATTTGAAACAGGAATCTTTTCCCATATAAATACTTATAGGAGTGCTCTACTTCTTTGACAACAGCCAACAGTTCCAGCCTGGTGACACAATGATTGCGTCTCACTGATTCACTAAGTGTTTCGCAAAAATAACCGAGGACTTTTTCCTGTCCTTCTTGGATCTGAGAGAGATTGCTGGCATCCTTATCCGAAATGAATTTTTCTTTTGGCAGAGGATAGCTCAGATCTGGTGCGTCGATCATTCCTCAGATTACTGGAATTGGATGTGACCTATCGTAAGTCCTGGTCAGTGGTTTAGCGATGTTAGCAAACCCCAGCACATATCGGCGATAGAAGATGCATAAACGTTACAATAGCATGAGCTCATCGTGAATTTGTTCAGCTTCCTTGAGATCATATAGTTGAAGGAATTAAAAAGCTGGTGCCACTCTGCCAAAAAATCTGGCTTCAAACAGACCAGGTAATGGTCAGTGGAGCTGTGTTTCAAGAAGATTATCTTAATCCCCATCTTTGCAAATCTCTGTTGCTGTTGTCCGTTGTACTAAGAAAACCCTGTGACTATTACAACAGCACCCCAACCGGTGGCTTCAGTCGCTCATTTATTTCACATAGGTGACATAAAAAATAAGTATATAAGGGAAGTACACCTGCAACAGAAATGGAATTGGGTATCGACAAATATGCCACCAAGCACGAAGCAAAGTGGTAGTGATGTTAAAGCGTTTGCTCTCCACCCAGAGTAGTTTGGACTCCAAGGGTGGCTAAGGCGTCGCAGCCAACGGGAATAGCTACTCGTGGGCCCTAGCTAACCATACACCGACCTCAATAAAACACATGTTTTCCCGACACTTAACACGTAACCACTCATACAGTACAGAGGGATGCGAGAACTTGGAAATCTGCATTCAGTGGGAGCTGGATTTGATGTTGCGGGACTGGTAAACGGTGATGAATTCACCCGCCCTACCAAAGTTTTCACGAGGGATCGAAGGAACTCGCAGTGAGAACTAGTCTCCTATAAAAGCCGAGGAGGGGCCTGGGATCTGATACTGCGGGTCTGGTATTGAATGAAAACGAAAAAAAAAAGAGCCGAAACCATACAACCAAATAACCAATGAGTAGTGGGAGGTTACTGTTGTTTAATTTCTTCATGCACTGAATCATTTTCTTATTCATACTCCCACCCTGTAGTATGTCACCGCTTTTTCTTCATTGAGTGGAAGTATCATTAAAATTATTAGTATTTGAGCAAATCATAGGCTTTTACTGTGGATGCTATATAAATATAAATTGAAAGCAACCCACCCAAATCAAGATAATATCTCCAAATTCAACGTGCTTTATTGCCGGGAGCTTTACTAGGTTTTCTGCTGGAACGAGTAAACATAAAATTAAATGTGAATTCTTTACAACATCTATAACACTTAAAACCTCTAGATTTATTCTCGGATATACACGTACACCCAGTAAAATACAACACTGTACACTTTGCGATGCTTTATCGTTATTGCAGACGTGAAGCATTGACCTTTCAAATTTAAGAAATGGCGAACATGCACGATAGATGAGATAAAATTAATGGAATTGTTGTTTCATTCGCAAAGGTAATTTTATTTATGGGGTCGTTACTGAATTTTGATTGTGGCAATATCTCTCAGCAGTTAGTATGAACGTAAAATGCTTTGACCGCCAATATTCAACTCTATTGAACAATCTTCGGGTGTTTCGTTCGTAATATCAGTTATGATGACCCAGACTTACCATTCTGGGCAGATCTAGAAACCAATTGCTAGAGCTACAGAGTTTGATGAAAATGTGTAGATGTAACGATGATGGAGGAGGTGAAGGACCTTGATGAAGTTGAAAAATTCGAACGGATATTGGGAATCAACTTGGGGCCATTCAGATGGTATTATTACAAGACTTTGCGATTCTGACGAAGTTTATGATCTATTGGATCTAAAACAAGTTAGGATAGACACTGTTGTTGCATTTGAAGCGCCGAATTCGACTCTTTCCCTTTTTATCTGTCACACAAATTACATCTGACAATTTGAAGCATAGCAGGTTTTCAGGTTCTTTTGTTACTACTTCCGGGACTGAACACAAGCTTCATGCTGTTTTTTATGATGGACTGCAAATTTTCATTGGTGGTATGGCTACGTATTATGTTATTCTTTCCTAACTCCTTTGATAATATTACTTATTTTATTTTCGAGATTGCCTATCTCCCAATCTGGCTATTTGATCTTCCAGAGTTTGTAGGAGTTGTATATTTTTTTTTCGCTGCTTCGTATATTCCTTCGCCAATTTATCGCTTGTAGCAACAGCACCTTTAGTTTTATTGTAATGCGAAATAATATCGGGTGTATAATTTTCATTTTGACTCCCCAAAATAACAGCAGCTTTCTGTTTGGGGACATATAAAACCATAGTTTTATCTTTCATAAATGCAAACATCCATCTCCCTGAAAATTTGTCAGGTATTTCTAAACTTGTACAGAAATAGTCTAGTTATACCGTGTCCTTGAGATACATTTTAAGTCCAGAACCCCTTTTCAGCCTCGTTACCTTCTTCACCTAGAAAAGTCATGACCATGAAACTATATATTCAGAGTGTAAAGTAAAAGAAAACTTACCTAAGTATACTTGCATATTGACAGTATATGTTGTATAACAATCTGCTAGAGCCCAAATTTTCAGATACTCTAAATGGAACTCTCCCTTGGAAAGGAACCATTCGTCGACACATAAGTGCGTCCATGGATATGTCTTTTCGCGGATATTAACGTAATGATCAAAAACATCTCGTATTGGAGCCAATTTGTCCGTTGCTTTTTTTCTGCTCCAGTTTCATAGTTATCAAATCGTGAAAAACACAAAAATTTCAACTATTTCGGGACATTATAAGCTGATACTATTTTGGTCAACAAAATACAGGATCCTCTCTCCAAAGCTCCATTGAGCTATGCAGAGCCACAAATAGACCGAAAAAAGCTTCAATTTCTCCTTCCACAATGGACACACAATGTACATTTTTGATTCGATACTAATGCTTGGACTTTTCTGTTTGTTTTAATAATAGAATATATTCTTAATCTGCTCATTGAGAAATGAAGAGAATATAGGGTAAAGTTAGTCCAGCTTGTATCTTTCGAATATTATGTTTCGCTCACTTCAATCGTAAATTATACGAAATTTCAGACCATGAAGTGCCATCTTTCACTTCATGTATGGGTCCATCATATACAACATCCTCAATTCTGGTCGAATCCTCTGAATTACTCTCAGGATATTCGTTCTCTGTAATGATATCGTTAATGGGCCGTGATGGTCATGATGGTAGAGCGCTTGTCTCTTAACCTGAGGGTCATCGTGCATGAAATCATACGTTTGAAGGTAAGGGCTGCGTCTTCCCTATCTCGGACAAGTCTTTGGAAGACTTTTGAGGGTTTTACTCTTAAGAGTGTGCAGCTGGTTGACGGAAATAACAATAACAATTTTACTTCCTCGAATTCTGTTACGGAATGATTTTCTTCAATATTACTTGCACTCTTATCTATTAAATTATCTTCAAAAAACTCGTCCGATTCTAATATTGCTAAGAGCCCTGCATCAGAGAATCCTTTTTCACTGAACATTTTTGCACTTAGGTACATTTAATGAAAAATAAATACTGTCCGTTAACTTCAAAAACACAAACTAATTCGAACAATGATTAACCTCAAATACTTAGGACCGACGGTAACGACCCGACAACTATGCTCCTTGAGGACCATTGCACAAATGGATGATAGATGTTATTCAATGTCAGTATAGGAGAAAGTATTTATTTCTTTCATTTATTTGGTTCCTCTCCGACACAACCTTCTAACTTTGTTCGATTTATTAATGCATTAACTATTCCTGGAGCATGTGATACCGAGGAACGCTGGTTTGTTTTTCCCTCGACATTGGTGCTTGTGATTGTGAGGCTTTCGAATGTTATCCTTGGTTTTGTTGTCTGAACTATCCTTGCACTGATGAGAGGAAAAAACCTCAAAAAATGCATGTATGTAGGTGATCATTTCCAACAAAATGAAGGATGATATTCAATGGTTTCATTAGAATCAGCACTTGCAAATAGTGTTCTTCTTGTCGACCATTGCACAAATGGATGACAGATGTAATTCAAAGTCTGTAGTGGAAAGTAGTCGTTTTCTGACAGATATTTGCCTTATTTTTTCACTTTGTGGAAATGTGCGGAGAGAAGGGTATTTTTGACAACAGTCAAATTTAAATTATCTATGATAAAAGCTGAATTGAAAATCAACAAAATCGTGGATATAAGTGAGTAACAAATTGATCGCATTTTTAAACGAAAATGTGTCGAAAATTTTGTTACAAGGAATCAAATTGACAGATTTTCAAATGATGTTCGTGATACCAAATGTCTTATGAAGTGAAGTGGTAACCATTTTTGGCCTATTTGAAGCCTGCCGTCGTGAAGAACCCTTCAAATTGAGCACAGATGACATTGAAGAAACAATACAGTCATTACTAATTCATATTTCGGAAACAAAAACCAATATTCAAAGAAGGTTTTATAATATTAATCATTTTTATTCATTACCGTGAATATTCCTTCATTAGAATAATGGAATAGAGGTCTGGTTAATTTTGAAGTAGGCTTCTTTGGTTTTTGTCGCTCAGTTGGTCGTAGAAAATAATGTCCTGCATAGCAGATGCAGAAAATACTTTTCCTTCTACTTGAAGTGGCATTTGAACCGCGTTGCTCACTACTTGACAATTACTAAACTATACTCTTCTTTTTCCGAAAAAAAAACAGCTTCTTTCACTTCCTCTGGATCAAAGGGAACTTCAATACTGATTTTCGACTATGATAATTTTTTTTTCCTAAAAGTTTTGGAACTTCTGGATGACGCATTCATTTGCTTTTGTACTGCGAACAAACATTCTCCAATTTTTGTTTCATTTCTCTAATAATTCATAATACTCTTCTTCGTGCAGGTAATTACTTTTTTTTGGAAAGCAGTCGATAGACAATTTCGTAGGAATTCATATTATAGTAGTTACTTTTATCGTAAATGAAATGTTTTGGACTGCGAACTGGCAATAAAAAAACAGTGAACTTACCTAGATGTAGGTACAATTTATAGTATAATAAGTAAAATCCGGAAACATCGCAAATTATCGCATACTTTTTGTTTGTGTGAAGTATTTTAAAAGCAAAAATTAATTATACACAATTATGAACCAAGCATATCACTATAATGTCACTAACATACACCTTCCACAAACATAAAGTTTTAACCTATAAAATATCAAAAGGGATGCTATCAAATTTGCGAAGATGATCAGTTATTGTACCCAGGTAAAAATTGAAGTAAATAAACACAAAATAATTTCCAAAATATCCAAACTTCATAGTGATGTTATTTGGCTTCAAGAAAAACCGATGAACGCCATATAAATTGACATTGATAATCACTTACTTCCTATTGTGAAAGAATTAAAAAATGTAGGACTCTTATAGATCCTGAGCTCAGACTCACGAAACATGTCAGACACCTCAGTCAGCAACTCTATCCAAACAGAGACTTACTTTCGAATGAATTGATGCTGAAACTTTGTGAGTAGCTTATATTTTCAAAAATTTCCTATTGCGACAGTATAATATATGGACCAGCTTTACGCCAAAATGATAGTCACCGTTTACAATGGATAAACAACATTTGTCTGAGGTTTTCTTTTGGTGTTCGTAAATATGACCTTATATCCGCGCCTGTGAAGAAATCAGGTTGGCTAAATTTGGTTAAACTCAGTGAGTTACATTTTCTAACGAATACTAACAAAATTCTTTGTACGCAAATGCGAGATCATCTTTTCAAAAAGCTCAAATCATTCTCGGATATTAACAGATTTTCTACCAGAAACAAAAATACACTCGCCATCCCAAAGCACAAAACTGCATTCTTCATACGTAGCTTCTCGTACAACGCTCTGAAATGTTACAACTCACTCTCCAGTGAATTTAGATCGTTCACACTGAATAATTTCAAAAAAGGCTGAAGATCCTTCTTCGCAACTAAACTGCTTACTTTCCAACTGTCCTCGGCTATTCACCCATTTGATGTGCATTCATTCTTTTTCTTTAATTCTGATTGACCACAATTGTCATTCTATCAATTTTATACAAAGATTTACATATGTCATCTTACTTATAAACTCTTATATTTTTATCATTGTTACAATTTTATTATGTTTTTTATATTTATTTATAAGTTTTTGTCTTTATAGACTAATATTTTTATTGTAGTATTTTTTCGTGGTTTTCCCTTTACAGGGTTAATATAGTATTTCCTTTCTGGAATATCAGGTTGAGTTTAAAAACAGCTCACGCTGGCACTCCGCCTTTTCACCAATCCTTTTTCTAATTATTTTATGGTGAATAAAGACGAATTATTATTATTATTATATTTCATTATTTTGCTCACAATTTTTTTGTAAATTCGCCTGTGTGCATCAGTTTTTCCTAAATTACTCTAACAACAAACACACTGTTCAACCACTTGGAATAAATAGTTTTGGGAAGATGCCTACCACTGTTAATTGTCTACAGCAGTTGCTTTCGAAGATCTTTAGCATCTCTATGGGCGTATTAAGGAGCAAGTTTGACTACAATAAAACGACATAGCGGGTAGAAGTCCTCAACTGTAGCTGAGGGTTACATAGAGGAATCCATTGAAAATAAATATACAGTGAGGGGCAATATTATGGAATAAATTCATTTTTACGAGAATAGGCAACTTTTGAGACAAATCCCGAAACATGTCGATTTTTATTTCCAAATTATGATTTTGTGGCAGATATGTCATACTAGTGACGTCATCCATCTTTGCGTGATGACGTAATCGATGATTTTTTTAAATGAGAATAGGGGTCGTGTGATAGCTCATTTAAAAGGTTATTCAATTCTCTATTCAGTGATATGAACATCAACATAATTATTTATACAGGGTGGCCAAAAAAATATTTAATTTGTAAATGAAATTAATTGTCACAAAAAGAAGTATTATCATTTATTTAATACAAAATTACATTGTACTACTGTCGGAAAACAGAAAAACAAATTAGTTGACAAATAAAAATTGCTTTTCGCTTAAATTAAATGTTCAAATTGCCACCCACCTGCCTCTTGGCAGTAATTGAACGGACGAATACATTCTTCTTGAACATTGTGGATCATTTCTGGAGTTGAATTACGAATTTCCAATGTAATGCTATTTGTCATATCTTGGAAATGTGTGGTCTATCGGCGATCTGGATCATCCTCATTGATTTTGTCTACTATTGAAACACTTGAAACAGTTTATAAATAAATGTTTAGAACTGCTGTGCTTTCTACTACTATGAAGAAACAAAAATAAATTCCGATATTAGGCAAATAAATAATGAGAACTAAAAAGATAGCAAAAAGTATAGTTTTTACAAATCGAGTTGGCTTGGGTCAAATGTAAGTCAGTTCTTGACATTTTCTCATAAGGACTAGTTTATTTCATGAAATAAATAAATAATGGCCCCATTAACTGAAACACAAAGAATCGAAGTATTAATTATGGTTGGATATGGAGATAGAACCAGAACACAACAAGAAGTATGTAATTTATTTACCATAAAATATCCTAATACGCCTATCACACAATCCACTGTTAGTAAAATTGAGAAGAAATTTAGAGAAACTGGACACGTGAAACATGTTGCAAATGCTGGTCGTCCACCAATGAATGAGGATGTGAAACTGTCTGTATTATTAAGTGTGGCAGAGAATCCTCAAATTAATTCTAGGCAAATTGCAGCTGATACAAACATTTCTAAAAGGTCTGTTTTACGTGTGCTGAAAAAAGAGAAATATCATCCGTATAAAATTCATAATGTCCACGAAATCAATGAGGATGATCCAGATCGCCGAATGCAGTTTTGTGAAGTAATGCAAGATTTATGTAATCAAAATCCACGCTTCATTCGTGAAATCCTTTTTTCTGATGAAGCAACCTTCTGTTTAAATGGAACAGTGAATCGGCAAAACTGCAGATATTGGAGTCAAGATAATCCCCATTGGATGACTGCGGTACACACTCAGCACCCTCAAAAACTAAACGTGTGGGCAGGGATAGTCGAGGATAGAATTATAGGTCCTTTTTTCTTCGATGGGTCTCTTACGGGGCAAATATATCTTGATTTTTTACAAAATGAACTTATACCCGCCCTTACAGACATGTTTCCAAATGAAAATGATCGTAATTCGCCAAATGAAAACATATGGTTTCAGCAAGACGGTGCACCTCCGCACTTTGCACGTCCTGTTCGTGATTTTTTAAACAGATGTTTCCCTAGGAGATGGATTGGTCGACGAGGAACAATAGAGTGGCCCGCAAGATCTCCAGATCTTACACCACTTGATTTTTTCCTATGGGGTTACTTAAAATCAAAAGTTTACATCGATAGACCACAGAATTTACAAGATTTAAGAAATAGAATTAGATTGGAAATTCGTAATATACCTCCAGAAATGATCCACAATGTTCAAGAAGAATGTATTCGTCGGTTCCATTACTGCCAAGAGGCCGGTGGGTGGCAATTTGAACATTTAATTTAAGCGAAAAGCAATTTTTATTTGTCAAATAATTTTTTTTTCTGTTTTCCGACAGTAGTACAATGTAATTTTGTATTTAATAAATGATAATACTTCTTTTTGTGACAATTAATTTCATTTACAAATTAAATATTTTTTTGGCCACCCTGTATAAATAATTATGTTGATGTTCATATCACTGAATAGAGAATTGAATAACCTTTTAAATGAGCTATCACACGACCCCTATTCTCATTTAAAAAAATCATCGATTACGTCATCACGCAAAGATGGATGACGTCACTAGTATGACATATCTGCCACAAAATCATAATTTGGAAATAAAAATCGACGTGTTTCGGGATTGGTCTCAAAAGTTGCCTATTCTCGTAAAACTGAATTTATTCCATAATATTGCCCCTCACTGTATATTTGCTGATAAATGTTTCCTGGTATGAGTTCTAGTTCTGCATTAGCATCCCATTTCAATGGCACCATCATTGTTTAGCGATGAAGGACCTTTCATAGTGGGAATCAATATATAGAATTGTACAAACTACCAAATACCTGTGAACGTTTATAATTTTTTTTTTAAGAAAGTGTTCTGATTATTATTATTATATTATTGGAGAGATTATATCATTAAATATCCATCATCTCATCTGTCTCATTTCATTTTTAACATTAGTGTTAAAATATTTCTAACATTAGTGGTAAAATTAATTTTGACACATAATATGAAAACGTCAAATTTTAATTCATATGCCTATGAATTAAAATCGTCATTTGAAAGACAATTGTACAAAAAAATAATGCTTTGGTTGAACATCGTTCATCAACCGAACCATCATTTTGAGTTGATAAACATGAAAGTATTAATTGAATCGTCCAGCCAAAAAAAATCACCAAATTTTCAAAATCTGGAAACTGGAACAGTGATGCCTATTTCGAATCAATACCGATAATGAAAATCTAACAATGATTACTTTTCTTTAAAAAATATTGTTTGTTTTTATTTCTTTTACTTTTTAAGTCGTTTAATCTTCTGATTTTATCAATTCCATTATTTTATGAAATTATCGTGTTTGAATCCTACAGATTCAAAATGGGAATTTTTTTTATTGGAACATTTGCATGAAAAACGTGACATGAACCTTTACCTATCATGTAGGTCTCGAGATTTGTCAGTATCGTAATACCAAAAATTCTTCAGTCATATTTTTTGTTTCGGAACTTATAAAACCCCCTTATTTTCTTACTCATATTCCCCAACAGTACGGTCCAGTATTCAGCTAACTACTTGAACAAGAAATATTAAATTACCTATCTGTTCTGGACAGAAAGGGCTTTTTCCTCTCAATCATCATCGACTGAAATTATATACAAGAGCCCATTCGACCCTTTATTTTTGATCGCTTTCACAACCAGTGGTAATATGAGATGAATATAAAAGCGATATTTACTATTGATGAATTCTATTCTCGTGCAGCGAAACGTCACATACGGTTTCATCTGAAACGCTCTCATCCGTGAAATTGTATTTTGGAATTCCTCCTATATAATTCATCATTTTTCAGGAATCGCTCGAAGCGGAATTTGAGCGTTCATTTGGATTAACTGTAGAAAGAGAATGGATGTTTTTCGCGTAATGCGCTCAAAATTATTCAGAGCCGGAGGCACCGAAATTCAGTTACCATCACAGGATGGATACATTCAGCGTAACATCAGGAAACAGCTACTTTTAAACAATGAAAGAATGATTTTCATAATGTCGAAATACCTTTGCAACTGCACTATTATTCGCTCAAACTCTAATACAAAAACGTATACTCCAATAAACCTGCAAATCTCATCAATACAAAAAAGCAAAAATACAAGAATCTGCTATCAAAACCTAATATTACAAAATATAAATATGAGAATTGCTACTTAACTTTGGAGATATGTGAACACTGATGTGTATATGTCAAATTATATATTGTCATTGAAAAGTTTGACATTTTTAATGGTGAACGTAACTACTCAGAACATTCATTTCAATGAAAAAATAGAATTAAAACATGAACATTTTCGTGCGATGGTTTTCTATGAATTTCGACGTAGATTGAGCCAACAGCAGTGTGCCCATCAACTCGCTTTGACTTGCTATGATGAAGCACCATCTCAAGCTACCTAGTTTTGCTTGTTTTCCGAATTCAATCTTGGTCGCACTTCGCTACAGTCCAATTTCTTGGAGGTCGTCCGGAATCGGCTGCTGAACCAGAAAACATCGATGCTGTATGTGAATTGATATTGTAAGATCTTTATTATGTGACCGTGAGGTTGAGGCATACTTGGGAATCAATTTCATTTGCCTACATTCAATATTGCATGGATATTTGGCAGTTGAAAAGATTTGTTCGCGTTGTATACCGCAGTCAAGGTCAGGCCCACAAAGGAAACTTGGAACATAGCGAAAAAAGTCAACACCTACAGGCAGGTGGAATGGACTATAGGAACCTTTAGTTCGTTCAAATCAGCTGGGCCAGATGAATTCCTACCTGTACTATAACAGCGAAGAGTAGACCTACTGATTCCATGCCTAGTCAGGCTGTTCAGGGTACATACCCAACAGCTGGCGAAGGTCCAAGGTGATCTTCATACCAAAGCTGGGGAAACCATCCTATGCCAAAGCATTCACTTCAATTTGTCTCTCATCGTTCATGCTCAAAACGATGGAAAAACTAGTTGATGGAAATATCCGAGATAATGATCAGAGTATCCAATCTCCTCGGAATACCAAGACGCCTATTAGCCCGGAAAATCCTGTCGGACTGCGCTTAACAGTCTAACCTGCAAGATTGAAAATCACTCCCGAATAATGGGATTGCACTGATAGCGTCTCTTGACGTAGAGGGGGCGTTTGATAACACATCATATGCATCTATCACTACAGCCCTTAGGGAAAGAAACATTGTTTCAGTCCTGTGCCAGTGGGAATCTGCCATACTGAGTTGTAGGATAATACAAAACTCTCTTTTCGGGGACACGATGGAGGTAGAAGCCACGATAGGTTGCCCTCAGGGGGGAGGACTATCCCCACTTCATAGACCTTAATCGGTAAGGATTATATGCCCAGGGCTACGCTGACGATATCGTAATAATAGTGAACGGAAAGTATGTGATGTTTGTATGGATTCGATGCAGTAAGCACTTACAGAAATACAAACGAAGGAAGAACCTCAAAGTCAACCCCCAAAAAAATCATGATTATCCCTTTGCTCTTCGAATCTTTGGTGAAAGCTTACATATGTCAAGAGAGTCGAAATAATTGGGGCTGAACTTAGACTCGAAGCTCACCTGAAACAAACATATGGGAAAAGTGCTGACAAGAGCAAGGACATCATTGATGAACAGGCGGTCCTTCGACAAAACTTGGAGACTAGGACCCAAACAATCGCTTTGGCTATACACAGCGATAGTGAGCCACTTGATAACGTATGGAGCCCTGCTGTGGTACCGAAGGCACACTATGTTATAACCAAAGGGAAGCTGGTTAGTTTGCAAAGACCGGCCCTGCTCGGAGTCACTGGTCCAGCACAGGAGCAACAACTTAGGACATTCCAACACAATGGAGGTCATATGAATTATCGCATCTGGAATACCGTCAAACAAAATGACCCCAACATACTCCTTGGATGAAACATTCACCACCATCATTCAAGATGGGAAAGTCACATAAAAGCCCTACCAATGCTGTCGTCAGTCAGTCTAGTCCTCATCAACGTCATTATTCCCAGTCCCGAAGCTCGAAAAGCCGTGTCGATTATAGATTATTGGGATTAGAAGGACTTTGCCTGAATTGTGGCCGTTTAAATCATAGGTCACATGAATGCAGAACTAATCGTAACTCCCAGAAGTGCTCCTTCTGTGGAAAAACCGGTCACGTCACCAAGGTCTGCACAACCACTTTGTTGCAGAAATCCAAAACTCACAACCTATCGTACCAACTTCCTGAAGATGAAAATAGTTATTCGAACCATGAGTATGGTATCGGAGGAATTGAACATACTGAGGATTTGTATGAAGTTTGACCAGACACTGATAAGTATGTCGTTACAGTCACTCTCGTGTTAGAACTATTCAAGCGGGAGAGAGAGTTCAGGGAAACCATGATGTCTGGCAGTTTGGTACCGTAACGAAGTAGCTTGGCTGATATCATTATATAGTAGAATTGGAGTCCGCAGTTTGAAGCGTCACATCAACCAACTCACCGCTACTCTGGTACTAAAGAAGCGAGTATCTTTTGCTCTGCCTGAAGTTCGACATCTGGGATATGGAATCCCGTTTGAGGCCGATTCCGCTCGAATTGCTGCATGGGTGACATCCACATCTACTCCATCCACCGCCAAGTGGTAGTTCGTCCAGTAATGGGTCCAGCCAGCATGAACCAATAACGAACCAGTCTAATTAGCCAACACCTGCGGACACAAGCAGGCCATCCAGACAGCGTATGAGGCAATCCTATCTGAGAGAATACATTCTTGCATAACTGTAGGGTTATTTATCAAGTGGGGGAGAATATATTGAAGTGATAGTTCCTATTCAGTACAATTTGTAACAGTTCACCCTTTGTTTACTGTTCAATAATATACCTATTTTAGATTCAGATCATGTTATGTAACACAATTGTCACTCACGCATGTCAAGCGTTTTGTATCTATTTTTCAACTGTAATAAAAGGTTCCAAATGCGTACACTTATCAACGTCTCAGTCCATCCATTTGACCCCTTTATCAAAACACTCCCCCAAGTCCTGGCGCACAGGCCCCCTTCTCCACGCTGTAGGTCCTAGTACTCACCCTTGTCTTGGTGGGATTTTTTCAACTTGCCTTCCTTAGATCCGCTGTGTTCAGATGACAGGGCTTCCCGCTACAAAAGCATTGACATGCTTCTGCTATGCAGGACCACCTCACGAAGGATGCTATATAGTCTTCATAGCGCACAGCGGTCATTGGGAAAAGTATCTCAGAGAGGTTTGCTAGCAGCCCTCCTCAGCTATTTCCTTGGAGTCAAAAGCCATTTTCTTGAACTAGGTACCTTTATGCGTTGCGAATCTTTTTCAGGTACGAAAGAACCTGGGATTCACATAATTGTGCTACATCTATCAAGAATTCTTATAGTGGTGTAAATTAATTTAAAGTTGCAAAAAGCGCGTTGTATGACCAGGTTGTCATGTCAGAGAATGAGAGAACAGTCTAGAATAATCTCCAGGTTTTTGGCACTAGTTTTGGAAATATTTCTTAATGTTTATTCATCTCTTTTTGAAGCTAGTTTAATCTCCATTCAAGTAAATTGAATTCCAACCATTTATCTTATATATCGAACATCCTTCGATCTAATGACACAACCTAGATGAGTAACTCGTCGCAAACGCATTCAAATTTTTGTGTAAGGAACATCTCCCTCAACGGCAGTGTCGTGCGTTGTTAACAGAAATATTGAGGTTCAATAAAATAGAAATAATGGAAACCCAATATGGAACTGAAACCTGAAATTATGATCCACAGGATTTTGAGAACAGCCGATGCTCTAATTGACATGCTTTTTCATTCATTTTACTCTTTTCCAATTTGGTTCCCCTTTCTCTATAGTTACAACACTGGTAGCTTATCTGTGATATGACATATTTCGATTTCCAGCTTCTAATGGTTTTTTACACATTTCACAATTCTTCACCATTGCTTACTAATAAAAACTAACAATAGTTCAACACAAATTAACTCAGAATTTCCCCTTCATTCATGAAAAAACACTCCAATTACCCAAAGACGAAAAAAACAGAGATGTTTTGTTGTTGTTCTGTCATATCTGACATTCGATATTCCAAATGAAGTGTTGCCGTACTGACCAGGCTATATCGACAACGAAGAACCTCTGTTCGGCGATGGAAATACTAGAGTTTTTACATGCTCTCAACAAGCTGCAATGAACATTTTATTTGCCTTCTTATTGCTATATATTTCATCCAAGACAGTATTTTTGGGTTTTCGTTGCCATGATTATACTAGACTGATATCAAAATCTAGCTGACGTGCTTATTGTATCCTTAGAAAGTTGCGACATGGCAATAATGTCATAATTTGAGGGATAACATTATGAAAAGATGTTATCTTCAGTTACATTTGAGTATTACTCATCTAGGTTGTGTTACTTGATCGGAGCGAACATCCTACTATCTTAACTCTATATCTAAGTTTTCATCGTACAATCTATTATTTTTCCCTATCGCTCAGCTGCCAGGAAAACATCCGATAGCCTCAGCTCATTTGAGATCATCCCAAAAGTGGAAATTTTGATTTTTCAGCGTTCAATATATTCTTGACTCGAAACTCGATGAATGAAACTTAGGATTGAAGGTTTCCGCATTACGCTCCGCTGAATCTTGGCCTTCCCCATACAGCGAAGCCAATAGAAGTTATGCAATAGAACGTCGAAGAATACGAAACTTCTCATGTATACGCATTCCTCACGAATACTCGATATTCAGTCTCTCGAAGGAACTTTTCGCTATAAAAATCGGATATTCGCTCGGGAATCCAAGAATTTGTCCTTTGTGTTTCGCAGAGACAAGATTCCGACAAAAAACGGCATTCCCGTGATATATTAACGCATCATCAAATTAATAAAATTCCTGGAATATTTTTCATCTATCCCCAATATAATATCAATGCAGTACGGAATATCTTGAGTGAAATTTTGGCTTCAGTGAATTCTATTCATATACGAAAAATAAATTAGCGTGTTATTGCATTGCGTCTACTACATATTTTCTCAAGAATGCATATTCACGGCCAATTTATTTTTATTGTTCAATATCATAGTCGAAGAGAAATTAATTGGCTTTCGTTGTTTCAAGTACCGTTTCAATTATTTTCTTTCATAAATATCTCATCAAACACATATTTTCTAAACATTTCCCTATTGGTTTTTAATTTTGAGTTTGACAGTACAGTTGGGTCAAATTACTGTTATGTAACTAGGTATCGAAATATTAGCCTACTTCTAATAGGAACTACATTTTTGGCAAATTAAAAATTGAATTGTAAATTTCCCAAAAAACATTGATTCATGAAATTTTTGTAGGGATGAAATAATTCTTATCATGATGACAGAACATATAGAAACTGCATGTTCTCACTGAAAATCGATGATTGAACTTCCTGTTATTCGAAACTGCTGCATAAACCCACCATTTTTGTGGAAAGAAATGGGTAATTCAATAGATTAGATTAGTTTTTATTGTATTCAAGGAACTGAAATCTTCATTTCAAGGTTGATTACAATATTCATGTATAAAGTAAAACGCACACTCACATAATATATCTAACATTGAGAGCAATACAATACGTAAGTGATAGCTTAAATAAGTCAGTCTAACAGAAATATGAAGATCACAAGATAAATGCAACTATATTCATAAGGTAATTGAAAAACAAAAAAAAATATTAATTTGAAAGAAACGATCGCACCAGCATTGCACTGACAACGAAGTTGGTCATTTCAGAAATGGTAAGGAAGGAGTTAGTGTCCAATGCACTGGCCAAGTCATTGATACTGTTTATACAATTTTTTTTAGAAGCTTTCACGCAAGCTACTATAAAAAGGACATTCAAAAAAAAAATGCTCAATATTCTCATCTTTAAATAAATTACGAATAGAGCATATTTCGTTAGTTTGGATAATGTGAGTATTTTGATAACAAGTTAATTTTAAATACCTTTTATTAGAAGCTCGGAGTTGTGCAATTATTCTCGTTTGGTAAATTGGTATTCTCATAGAGAGATAGTTTGGTAAGTTGGGGTAAGAACGATGAACGAGATAAAATGTCAACATCCCTTTGGATGAGCATATTTTGGTACCTTTCCGCTAACTCAAGAATTGTTTCCCTATAGAAAGAACCTACCATTGATGCATCTTTCAAAAAGGTCCACGCAGCCAATTTGTTCAAAATGAGTTTTAATTTGCCGACTTAGGGCAACCATTATGGTCTAGTGCTTTAAGTCGTAGAAAACTACTTCACACACACTATTTCTAATTGCTGGTTGTTATAAAAAAATTGTTCGTTTGTGTTATGAAAGTAGGCGCCTTTGCTAAATATTATGATTTTTGTTTTTTGATCGTTTACTATTAAATGATTCAAGTCCGCGTATTCTTGAAGAAACTTGAGTTTTCTATTCAAATCATGCTGAGAATCACTGAGCAAAATTGAGTCATCTGCGAATGCAAGCATCATAAGACTCACTCTGTTATCAATGTTCAACCCCTTTGATCCCTTAGAATAAAAGAACTCTTCAATATCATTAAGAAATATAGAAAAAAGTAAAGGGCTGAGGGATTCCTTCAGCAATATCAAATGGTTTGGTAGTGGAGTCAGCCGTTTTTATACACATTATTGCGTTATCATGCATATATTTTATTATTCGAATTGACTTTGCGCTAATGCCAGTTTTATAAAGTTTTTCCCACATCAAGCCATGGTTGATCGAGTCAAATGCTTGTTTAAAATCTACAAATGCAACAAATACTTTCCGAGCCTTGAGTCTCAAATGGATTTGAATCAACGAATTGAGGATACAAATATTATCAAGACAGCCACGTTTCTGACGAAATCCTGACTGACACTCTAAAAGAATATTGTTGACTTCCAAAAAATGGGAAATTCTTTGGAGTAAAATCAATGTGAACAGTTTGGCACAGCAATTAACAAGGGCGATTCCCCTATAGTTTTCGTAATTTTGTTTTGGGCCCTTTTTATGTAACATTGATAATGTTACATCTGACCAATTTACTGGTGTTTTTTCACTTTCTAGGACCCTATTGAACATATTGCAGATATATAAGCACCAGTTTTGAGGTAGATACTTGTAGAATTCGTAGCAATTTCCATTTTCATCTGGAGACTTACCCCTCTTGCATCTATATGTGTTTATTTCATTCAGGGTGATAGATGAATCAAAAATGAAGTTTCCGGTTCTTTTGAAATACGATAGTAATTTTCTTTGTGGATGAACTGTTTCAAGGTTGACCAGAAAACAGCAGAATTTTTTGTGAAAGATAGAGCAAACAGTATTTCTTTGTCACAGTCACGTTTCTTTTCAAGAATTAAATTTTTGTAACTTTTTTTGATTGATAAAAAATCAGTTTTGAAAGATTCTGCAAAATTATGATGTTGACAGCTTTTGAGTGCTACATTGAATTGCTTTTGTGTGAAATAACATTCCGAGTAAGTAAAACCAAGGTTTGTTTCGATATATTTGTGAAGAAGGCTGTTTTACATGTATCAACCCTACTATATCAGCAGAATTCCAAATAGCTTTTGTTAGTTGTTCGTAGAGATCGTTGGGATCCGTTGATAGTGTTCCCACATCAGGACAGAATTTTATTGTATCATGGAATGCAATAACTTTGTTGTCGGTTAATTCAATAGAAATAGTGCTGTATGTGTCAGCAGATTTATTGAATGTGTTAGACCTCGCCGTAGATCTTTAAGACGATGATTAAATTGACCTTACGGGGGAGTAGCAACAAAAAAATACAATTCACTTTGGATTTACATCATTAATATAATTAGTGATTTCTGAATTACCTAAAATGAAGAAAAAATGTTTACATATACGTATTTCGTTAATTCATGAATGCATCTAAATCTATTTGATTTTTGTTTTGGTATGTTATGAATATGAACTCATAGATCTTTTTGTTTCAGGATGGCACCTGGGTTACAGCAAACACAGCTGTCCCAAACGATGCCATCAGCGCCACCAACGGGCACTCTTCAATCTGTCGGACCGGGACAAACTGCCAATCTGGTGATGCCCGTATTCCCTTTGGTTCGACCAGTGCCGCAAGCATCATCGTCGCATTATTCTCCTTACTCGCCGTCCAGATTCAACATCGATAAGAGATGTCAGCACAGGTGCTCCTGGAAGTGTCTCAGTATTGGACTCATCTTGCTAGCTGTTGGATTATCAGCAATGTTGGCCTACTTCGCAGGTAAAAATTTGATAACAGTTGAATGATCATGACAACAATTGCTGGGTTATATTGTACGGCGAATCCACCATGGGGGTATCAACACGATAGTAGATGCAGGTTTTGTTCAATGAAAAAAAAATTCTCAAGAGATTGGCCCTTCATGTTATAGTAACACATTTTGAATTTTCAAATCACGCATTCAAAAAATTATGTGTTCGTTAATCAACAGTAGTGATTTTCATGGACATACGGTATAGTCCAATATCCACAGACAAATTTGTGCCAAAACTGAAGGATTAACAATTGTAACACTATGAAACTTGGCACGTGACTTCTTGACATCATGTTTAGTTGAAAAAAAATATGTTTACCAAAAATCAGGGGTGGATAACAAAAAACTTTTTACTTCAATAAATATAAAAAAAATTGGAGTTGTCTCGGAAAGGAAAGAGGCTATCGGAAAATGGCTTCGATAGAACAAATGAAATCACGAAGTAGTCTTGTGACACTTTTAGGAGGCTAGATTAGGTTAGGTTCGGTGAGGTTAATGCTTCATATTTGAAGCATATCCGTCTTTGCGATTAGTAATAGCTGCCAATGTAGACAAAAGGTGAGAATATTTTTTGAGATTATGGACAAGCCTCACATCTCATTCATGAATATTATGAGAATTATGAGAATGGCCAGTCTCTGTGATATTTTGCAAAAACCGCTACTAAATATACATAGGCTCTTCATAACGCTTTCGAAATTTCATCCTTACAAGTAGTTGCCACTTTTTTAATAGTTTCGTTTGGTGCTTTAGAAACTGTCCTGAGCGGTCGATTTCATTCTTGTACACATTCTTGGACACAGATCAAACAGCAATTCCTGAGTTTGGATTCCATTGAAGAATATGAACCAATGCAAGGGTCAGGGCTATGGAATTTTTCATTGCTATACTTCTTAGAGCTTGAAGCCCTGAGTGTGTAAACCTGTCGAAATTTTTAAATTCACTTTGACATCTGCCAGTTCATCAAAATTTCTGTAAGAGAACCCCCTATTCTTTGCTCACAGAAATTAATGTTTGTTTCCAGCCCTGCTGGAGTGAAGTCACCAATCCTGGCAAAATTTAACTGTATTGAAAATAAAACAAATCCCTTTTTTTTGTGATATCCTACAAACGCATTTTTTAATATTCAACCATACAAATCTACCCCTATGTTTCCTTTTATACGACCGACATTTATTTCTATATAACATTATCTCAAACAACTAAAAAAAATTATATATAATTATTATTTATGAAAATATATTGAAAACGTATTTATTCATATAATTGTAGATAATTACTCAGTTCTGTACAAATTTTAAATCCTGAAAACAGATTTGTTGGCACACAGCTAATATAGTAAGCTCGGGTAAGTGTGACCGTGATTTTCATTAGTTCGCATTGAATTTAGTCCATCTGATGAACCTGAACTAATATAACAATGAAGTTTTGCAGGTATTTACTTCGAAGGTCAGTCTTTGTAATACGCCACAGAAAACTGTTGAAAAACGTATTCTATGAATTATATATATATATATATATTCAGATATACATCTCCATAGGTCTCTCCGGAAATTTGGGGCAAGTGTGATTCTGGACCAATTTAAAGATATTAATGCACGTAAATCTCTCTTTGGGGCAGGTGTGAGTAAAGAGTAGAGGAACTTTCACCACAATTTATTTGTTTCGAGATATCTTTATTGAAAACATAGTTAGGAACTTTTTAATATTGAATTTGAAATGCCCCATTGGAAAAATAAAAAACTAATCGTGTAAGTGAACATTTGTTGAAAAGAAAAATTTACAGGTAGAAATCTGAAAAATCGAATGAGAATTTCATTGATCCCCATCTTCTGACGAGTGGTGATCGAAGCACAGTTGTTATTTCATCCTCAGAAAGTGTATCAATGTCATCCACATCTGGCCAGGTATATCGTTTGGCTCTCTGAGACTTCCGTATATAATTTCGTACTATAGCTGAAAAAATATTACTGTTTAGATTGGCCAAATGAACCAGGTTCTCACTTATCCCGACAGATAGGTCACACTATCCCCAATAACAATGCAATGGAAAAATTAAAAAAAAAAACTTCATGAAAAAACGGCAATCTCTAGTCAGATTCATTGTTTAGGCAGAAGAAAAGTGTATAAAATGGATTCTTACCTTGGATTTTAACAATTCACTCAAAGCTTGAAATAATCTCGTTATACTCGTTCGGGTTGATGAATTGTAGGTTAGAAAATTGGGGAAAATATTTGGATTTCACAAGATCTCTTTTGTATTTTATATGATGGTTATGGATTCATTATGAGTGTAGGCTATTCGCCAATAGATGGCATTGGGCTATCGCCCGGTTTAGCGAAGATAACGAGCAAACTCACACTTGCCCCAAATTCACACTTACCCGAGCTTACTATATACTTGCTTTTACTCCAGAAAAGATCAGTGCATGATAATATATAAGATTCCATTATTTTTACTTCAAATACCCCTATGGAGAGAATATTCGTATGACTTAATTATCAACTCAAATAATTCCTTTAGGAAAAACTTCTACATAACAAATTAAGATGGAATATCACTTCTTTGGGAGAGAGAAAATTGTGGTATATGCACTTGAAACACTTTTGTTCTTTGCCAGAATAATTCAATACCATGACACATTTCCACCCTACTCATAGGTTCAGCATTCAATACAACTCCAATCCACTCTAATTATTTTTGATTCTCTAAAATAAATTTCTACTAATTTTCAGACGGACAATCGCAGCTGCATCTATTATAATCTCAATAAGTGTCTTTAATCATGCAATTTCTCAATAATGAACTTAAATTTCCACAGCAAGAACAAAAAACTTCCCATGACAGTACGGTTTGACATGACAATACGGGCTCCTTTTATTACTGAGGATCATTCTTGTATAGAATTGAATGATCTTCAACCCTATTGAAACCATATCTTTTCAAACTCAATTTTTTTCAAGATGGAACCAAATTTTTTTTGAGTTCCACCTCCAAAATTTTGACAAACAATTTTTTTTCTTATTTGACATGGTATCAACTAACTGGTATGTCATTAACCCAAGCATCTAATGTCAGGGATTTCTACACCCATCAGACGACTACAATATACGAGGGTGTTGAACACACCATCCTGGCAGGCCATTTTCCGAATTTAGTCCACTTGACCTGAGTCAGGTTTCTAGATAAACGGGTTCCAACTCGGTGACAGTGTCGAATACGACACAGAGTTCATCGGATTTCTGCTTTAAACAGAAATGTTCCAATTTCTGCTTTTTCATGATCGCATACTAAGCAAAGAAGGGAGTTTGAATTCCTGATGACTTAACAGGCTCCATCCAGTACCGTTCTGTAGACACTCCTAACTCAAAAGTAAATTTTTTTTTGAGTATTTACGCCGAGTTGTCGCAGCTCTTCCTGCGTCCATTTCGTTACTCCAAAGGAGTAAAGTGGAATCAGCACGACAGTTCTGATGACCAGATCTGCCGGAGTTTATGCTGATACTTACCGCAAAAAGAGTTTTTTCAACAGTGGTTACCTCTTGGGTGAGGCGTTGTTCCACCCTCTCCACGCCTCTCCAGCATCCAGATGATGTAGGATACTTTCGTTTACGAGCTGAACGTCCTCTCCGTATTCCTTGCTTCGTCCTTCCAGTCCACTTTTGGTAGTGGGTACATGCAAATTTTTTCCACCAATAGTTATTTACCCATAAGGTCCTGGAGCTGCAAAGTTCTAGGAGGCTTTGGGTGCCCTTCGAACTTCTTCTGAAGTTATCAGATCTACGTTGAGTGGTTGCGAAAACTTATATATTTTCTCACAGAAAGTTTCCACCCGATCAACAGCCGGCAGATTATCCACAACACGTGGAGGCTCTTTTGATGGGCGAGAAGGTTTATCGCAGCCACAAGCATTCGTATCCTATTTGTTTGATGGTAAACAGCACGCCTTTATTTATGGTGTTTATGGTGAGCTCATTTTAAGTTTGCGGCAATTCGCCATACTGCGGGCGTGAAAGCTTGATAGAGGCATGTTTAACCATGACGAATGAATGAGGCTACATCTGAACGCATCTTTGACCAATACAATTGTTCTGCCAGCTTGCTGAATGTTTTGAAAACTACATGAAGTGATATGGAGTATGTTTGCTCAATCAATTACTTCCTCAAAGGACGCGGTTTAACATGATTCCAATGATCAGAAACTGTAGCCAGTTCAGGAACACGGGATGTTATAATTTTAAAAAGTTTTCCCTGGAAAAGTTGCCAAGAAGAAAATTAATGTGGTGATTTTGATAGTTGCTCCATCATCCTTTGGTACCATTTGTCGCTTTTGTCGATAAAAAGTTCGGTGTCGATTTGAGAACAAGGGTTGGGAACATCAACGTAAGAAACAGCTCGACCAATATTCCGAGGGTGTCTGTTGCGAGGGCTTCTTTCCTCTGTTGGAACCCGAGTAGTAGGTTATGCCGGGGGGTTAGCCAAGTACACCCACGGCCGGCATCAGAGGGAATGAGCATTCCCTCCAGGGTGAGCCTTGGCTGCCGGGTCGGTTTTGCACCTGTTACTCAGGAAAGCGGTGTTAAAACTCACCAAGTCCCTGGGTAGTAGTTGACACCCCTACATTTTCTGTAGTTCTGTATTATTTTTATTATTACTATATACTATTTTGTTCTTCCGTGGATTATATAATCCTCTGTGGTTTTGATTAAATGCATCTTCTTATGCAACATTCATGAGAGCCAGAAAAGCAGTGTTTTATATCCATTTCAACGTGCTATTTATTCCATGCATTCTAAACAATTTGTTGCTCATGCAATTATAACGATGGTAAATTAATTGTGCGTTATTTTGACAAATGACATTTTGAATTCATGATGAAAAAAAATTGAACAATTAAAATTTTTTGTCACTAGATTATGTCAAACATATATTAGTGATTGAGTTTTCTGACTTAGTCTACATCTGCAGCTTCAACCAATCCGGTTTTTAAGTCATTGAAAATATAAAAGTTCTCTATTGAACGTTGACTTTCCTCAACCGCCCCTTTTCTTTCAATACGCCTGTTAACTGCGAGTTGTACGAGACAAGTTCACCAACAAGTTCAAGTGAACCAAGTTCAATTGCTAGGGATAGGCCTATAAACTTTCTAGTTGCTTAGCAACTGAACTCGGTTCTCTTGAAATGTTGGTGAACTCGTGGTGTACAACTACTAGCTTCAAGTGAAACGTTTTAAATTTATGGTGGATGCGCGCTCTATTCGAATATTTGGCGAGATCATATTTGAATTTTGGCGAGTGATTTTGAATGTTTCTTCCTTTCAGCAGTCAGTTCAATGAAGCCAAACATAGACTCTGCAAACTGTATATTGGTTCAGGATGTGAAGGACGTTACAAACGATCAAATGACAATGGGCTCTTCTACACAACAACCAACAGAAGGTGAGTGATGCGCAACATTTAATTAAATTAATGGGGTTTGGAAACAATACTTAGTCTGTGTTTAAAGTGTAAAATTGGAATGAAGTCACTGTATGGAAATACAAGTTTTCAACGGTGTTATCTAACATACATACTTACAAGGAAGTTTGATTAAACAAAGGTGTATGAAATCTGAGATGAATTGACAAAACTATTCAGATATTTTGAATAATACTTATGCATGCACATAATTCAATTATTTCTTTTGGTTAATTTCTCTAGATTTTCAAACTAGCGTGTTATTACAGTAGGTCTAACAATATTTCAAATGGTTCGTGATATTATCAGATAATGCCTTGGAGTTATGATATATGATAATGATAATAATACTGTCTTATAAACATTCATAGAGTGTGCACAAAGGCATAGCCTGTGTATTATTATCATTAGCCTTGACAACTTAATTTCTGGTGGTGTATCGACTTTTCAGCTGCGGAAAAACCCGAAAAACCTACCGTAGCAGCGGAATTGCATAACGTCAGAAAAATAATTTGTACTGTGATACAAACTCAGATAAATTGTCCTCAAAACAAATTTGATGAACAGAATGAATTCTTTTTCATTACATGAAACAAAAATTTCACTTTTCATTCACTATGTTCTCACTGAAAATAGAATACCAGGAGCTTACATCTGAACATATTTCAACTATCTAGTATCATAAAACAAGAAATACTAAGTTATCCGACTATTTCATAATCGTTCAAAAAATATTTAAAATAAATTGGTAATTGGCCCGACCAAAATTTTCGGAAAATTAAACTGGCCATGAAAAACAAATCGCCTCAACGATAGTGTGATTTTTCTTTTTAGTTCTGGAGGAATAATGTAAAAAACATTTGGCACTTTTCCACAGCAAATTTTGACAGAATAGTCAATTATGTGAAGACAAATTATATACAAAATAGCGAACGAATTGGGCTATTCTCTACTTACGAACGTGTATTTTTCATATTTTTTTTAAACAAGTGTCATGTTCATATTGATGACGTATCTTTATCTGAACTACAAATTGAACTATTTCCAGTAAAATCTCAAAATTTTCATTTCCATAATAGATGTATTTTTTTTATTCTACTGCTGATAGTTTAATATTTGCAAAACATTCTGTAGTTCAGAAGCAAATATTACGCCAATCTGAAACATAACTCTTTCATATAAAATGCAATGAAATTACAGATTCGTATTTGAAAATGAAAAGTTGAGGAGGACCCAATTTTAAGTAAACTTAAATAATTTGTTCTCATTTTTCTGTTGGATAGTTGTAATAAAAAGGGACAAAAGTTTCAAAGAGTATTTGCAACATAAAAAGATAAAGACAAAATAGTTATTTTCATATCAAGTGCGGAAAGTGATACTTTCCCGAACGCGACTGCTGTTGACCCGCACGACGCGAAGCGGAGTTCGAGCAAGCAATCAAAGGTGGAAAAGACACTTTACGCATAAATTAGGAACATTACTTTTTCTACGACCGAATGAAGATTCAAAAGGCACATTGAAAATATATATTTCATCTCAACAAAACCTTTAATGAAAATCGACTGATTTATTAATATTAATGATAAAAACACAATTTGTTGCATTCTGCAAATGAGTCCGGAGTAGTTAGTTGGTGGTAACTAGCTGTTAAGAGTAACATTCGTATATTGAAAAGTGCTTGAAAATGACGGAAACGGCATCAGTTGCAAGTTTTCAGTCCGTGAAAGAATTTTATTCGAGATGGTTTTCTTCTCTTCTACGGAGTACTTCAAATGACCTTCAGCAACAGCAGTTGATTTCCAGCCTTCAAGCCGTTTTCTGTTGGTATCCCCTCGCCCGAATGCTAGAAACGTTGCCGAAGATCGTCTAAAACTGTGACCTGTGTAACGTTCTGGGTTAGTAGGCCTGAGTAGGTACGATCTTTGCCGGCATTTCATCAAATGTGTTTTCGCCTACGCACAGAACAGAGCATTTGCCTTTTTTATTATTGATAAATAAATCATGGTAGGAAGTCGCATACTTTCTATAGAGCTTCAAAATGGTTCCATTGTTTATGTCTTCAGTTATAACAAAGGATCTTGAAGTATGGTTTTTCATAATGATTAGGTTTCCTTTATCTTCAGTACCGTCAATCTTGATTTTGATGAGCTCTGCTCTACTAAGAGCCCCGGCCCCGGCTAAAATTGCTTCTTGGAGCTCTTTGCCTAACGAATCCATTAAAATATTGCTTTCATTAAAAATAATTTGAGAAATGCAGAATCTGCCACTTCGACAACGCTTCGACGTTGAAGTCTTGATGACAACTTGATTGTCAGCAAATATTTGGTTACCACAGCAAACCACTTGACTCTGCTTAGTTTGACTGTTATGTGGATTCTTCTTCTTCTTTTGAGAAATAGGTTGAGTAGATGTATAAGAGTATCCCATTTTTTATTTAATTCCGATGAACGAAAGATTGGGACCAACAAGAAAAAGACACTGGGTTAGATTAAATATTAAAACCTACATTAGTTTGAATAGTAATATACAGGTAAAATCAAATAAAAATACACATAATAACGTTATGAAGCGATTTCCCCCACTAGTGCGGGAAAGTGACACTTTCAAAACAATGCGTGTGGAAAAGTGGGTGAAAACGAATGTTCGTAAAAAAAATTAAACTTTTCTGTATAACTCTTAAGCAAGCAAGATAAGATTTATTCGATTCATATTATTGACCTCCTTGATACCCCACTTGTCCACCATTCAACCGCACTTTATATCTCACCGTTTCTAAGGTCCCAGTACATCGACTCGAATTTGAATAGAACTGTATATGATTGAATTATTCCAACATGTCATCCTTAAAATTTGTAATAACAATATTATATTACAGAAATTAACAATGCCTGTTTTTGAGTAATCAACAAAGAGCAGTAAGACTGAATGTAATTGTCATGAACACTTGAAATATATACATTTTCATACATTACATGATTAATTTTGGTGAACCTTCGAAAAGCACTGAAGTGGTGAGTGATTCAATAGTTCAACATGCATTTCCTCGTAACAAATAATTCATCAATCGATAAGTTACTGCAGTAGTTGCTGAGATCATCAAGCTGCGTCCTTTCAGGAACGTATGCCAGCAGAGAAACTCTACTAACCTAATACGTTTTGATGTTCATCGGGGCTTTTCCCAATGACACAAAAAACCTCATAAAAATTCAAGATGATCCCGTCACTCAGCTCAAATGGAGGATATCGTAAATGGAGAAACTCTCCAAGCTCGGATCAAGAGATGAATACTAAATGGTAGAATTTGAAACCTTTCCTGAAATTAGCATTCATGTTCTGTTACCAGTTCATTTTTCCCTTGAAATACAACATCATATCGAGTAAGAATATTTTCAAGACGTCTGATGATTCCATTTAGCAAAAGGGGCCGCACACAGTTTATGTATGAGGCGCGCGCCTCATTAAATGTGATTTAACCCAAAAATCCGCAAAGGGAGGTCGTATACGGTACGATTTATAAACAGGGCGGAGTTGTGCGATGAAATGTTTGTGAAGAGATGCAGAGCTGGCTCAATTCACATAAAATAATAATAAGAATAATATCGATCAATAACCAAAATATATTAATATTAATATTGAGAAACATAAATCTAGCACTGCGGTATGTCAAAAGGCAAAGTTCAAAATTCTGTGAGTAATAGCTTATTACATAATAAGAGTTGTAAGAAGCATATAACGCACGACTAGAAAAAGTTACGGTTGAAAGTAAAACTAGAAGTGCGTAATTATCATTAATTCTTTATTCTTACTCATTCTTTATACCAACACATTGCTTGGTGCATTATTCATTCGCCAAATTCAAAAAGAAAGGCATAGCCTGAACAACTTGTCCTGCAGGGCGAAGATTGATGTAGTTTTTACAAATCGGTTTAAAGAACTCGGAAACGACAAATGAACGTTCATAATGGCCTGCTAGGATGGTGTCTTCAACACCCATGTCTACCGTTGTCGCGTGATGGGTATAGAGGTCCCTGACACTAGATGCAGAGCGTGTCATGGGGCAGCTGAGATCATAATGCATTTGCTGTCAGCTTGTCCAGCTTATGCGGTGTCAGAATATATCAAAAAGCATAATGCGGCTCTACGAGTGTTGTACTACCATCTACAACACTTGTACTACCATCTACAACACTCGTACGGTGTAGACGAGACACCGGTGTTGCTTCATGCTCCGGGGGATATTGAGATCGTCGTGGAGAATGCGAGGTGGCGAATCTATTGGAACTACTCATTTTCCACTCTCAGGCAAATATAGCCAATGAGCATGAAGTAGTCCTTCTCGACCATTAAAGTAGGACGATTTTCGTCATTGAGTTTTCAGCTCCTGGCGAAACGAACCTATCAAGAACTTCTATTTGAACTCCGCTGGCTTTACCCAAATCATTCCGTGAAAATGGTGGTTCTGATAATAGATGTCTTTGGTGGAATGATGGACACACTGCTCTCAAACTCAAAAATCATACCGGCTTGCCATAATGTGGCAGAAATCTTAGCCGGACAAATGCAGAAGGCCCATAATTTTCGAACCCCATGGTCACTTACACCACGGCGTAGGAAGTGGTTATTGGGATAAATGGTCCAGCGAGTCCTCCGGAAGTGTCGGGGCTCCGGAGACAGGGCCTTGCTGGGATAATCTTTACGGTTACATAATGAAAATAATAATAATAATACTCATACCCATAGAGTGTACTCAAAGGCGTAGCCTGTGCGGGTAGAGGATGGCTATTATTATAATTTGCCGTGGCGCTCCGGAGAGACTTACTGATTTTCAGTAGAAAAACCTGGAAAACCTAGAACCACCCCGGGTGGTCTGCGCGCACACCAGATGTTGGGATTGGCATCAATACGATTCCTATGAAATAGAGAATAATGTTCCCATTCCCAGGATTCGAACCTGGCTAAATGCAAGCGGAAGTTTCAGATGCCAGTATGTAACCGCCTCACTACCGAGTACCCTTAGGGTCTTGTGTATCTTCAGCGGTCATATTACATAATTCGTCACATCGGCAACATACAAACAAATAACAAATTAGTAACGGTAAACTCACCAATGTCAAGTACCTACTATGGTGATCTGGTCTAAAACAAACAACAGCTTCCTTGGCCTTATACCCCAACCCTAATTTATTTAAAAATGCCATTAACTTGAGGTACTCAATATATATCTTCAATAAATTAATCAAAAAAATTCCGAGAAGTGATGCTACGGAGAGCATCATATAAATGAAAAGGAAAAATTTCGACTACAATCGAAAATATCCTTCTCTCCACACATTTCCCCGAAAACATATACTGTTGTGCCAAGTGTAATATTTTGGTGTAGATAAATATCCCATTTTTAGTTTCGTGATATTACCACCAATACAATTCAGATAATAACACTGAGTTTCTCGTAAACTATAAATAGAATTTTTGTGTGCCACGGTAACTTCTGTTCAGGAGGCGTGTTCACCAACATATTGAAATTTTGGTCCATTTGACCGGAAGACTCTTTGCATAAGGAGTGTGCGTGATCCTTTGTCTGGCATTTTTCATTTCGGTTTATGTTTAGTGTATGTTGTCACAAAGTTAATATGTGAGGTACTTCGTCTGAATAGCTGGAAGCTTCAACAGGACGAATAAAACAACAACCAGAAGACGAGAAGCAATTCAAGTTGGTGTTGGAGACTTCGTCAATAATACCTAACATAATTGCATTATAGAACCTTCTTAAACATCTCAAAGGAAAAGTTGGTTGCGACGCGAGTCGACTACGTTCGCCCCAACTAATTTATCTATGCAGCTAAATGTAATTTCCGCTTTTTTTTCTTTCTCCAACTTCGAAAACTAAAGTACTCGGGGCGGGCTTTATGGAGATGAGAGGGCAATTATTGTATGTCATTGTCAGTAGTTAACGAGTTAACGCAACTCTTTACATTAACTAACTTCTCGTGATTTAAACAGGTAAAACTTCCGGTTCGAAGTGTAAAATTGGGAAGATTGAAAGATGTTTTTGCGTGTTTGATTGACTTTCCAGCAATTGCATTCCGTCTGGGCGAAATTACACTTTCGTGGAATTGGATTGCTTGGTTTCCAGTCACTGGAATTAGTGGAGTTTTTCTTCGAGACCAGATGGTATTTAGGAAAATTCCGTATGTCCAGAGAACATAGTGTTATTTAATTGGTGTAAAAAATTTATAGAGACTGATTTTATTTTGGAACTCAATGAGGTTTTATATTTTCTATTTTTTGTTGATAAAGACGGAAAAATGTATATACCGGGTGTGACAGGATTATGGTACAACCCCCGTATCTCCGTTAGTTTAAAAGGTTTTCAATTGAAATTTAGTGTCGCCGGAAGTGATATTGACTTTAGATTTTCAAACAGAACACCTTATATATTATAACATACTGAAATCTACATATTTTTCTGAATTCAATAATAATAATTGTTGATAATTTAATTTTTATTTTTCCATTTGAGTGTGCCATGATGGTTCTGATTTATTCCAATAATAATCATAATAATAATGTTCATTTCACTTGTTGAAGAAAAGTACAGAGAGAAAGTATCCATAAGTACAATAACAAGGAGTATGTCAATGTATATTTCTAACCTAAGAAGATGAAATATGTAATATAGAAATACCTGTTATAAGGAAAGCGTATAGCAGATAACTATTAATAAATAAGATCTAGGATTAATCAAAATATATGCACATGATAAGTTCAGTTGAAATATATCAACCTAGCAATATAAAAACAATATTCACCGAGGGTATATTTCAGGGAGATTTAGGTAAATAAATTCTTCATATCTTAGGATTAGTCAAAATTATATGGAGATGACAAGACCAATTAAAATTATAGTCCTCGGATTATATTAATAAAATTCTTCGAGAGTGTAGCAATTTTTCTCGACAAGGGCAGTTTTCAGCCTTGATTTGAAAACATTTATATTAGGTGCGCTTTTGATATGGTCATCCAGTTTATTAAAAAGTTTTGGCCCGAGATAAAGATGGCTCTTATGGTATAGTGCGGTTCGATGCATATTTGTAAGTCATTAGAGCGTGTCGAGTATTGATGTTGTTTAGTCGAGAAAGCAAGTTTAATTTTGTGTGCGAGAACACATAACTCATAAATAAATAAACCAGTTACAGTAAGTATCCTCATTTCCTTGAATAAGTTTCGACATGATTGCCTCCAGCTACTATTGGTAACAATTCTGATTGCATATTTTTGTAAAATGAAGACCCTTTCAGCAGATGATCTTGTTCCCCACGTCAGAATTCCATACCTCAAATGACAGTGAATAGTAGCATAATATAAACTCATTAAAATATCTTTACCACATCGTCTTGCCATAAATCTCAGTGCATAGCAATTATTACGCAATTTATTGCATATGGTTTCCATATGAGGAGCCCAAGTGAGTCTGTAGTACACTAGGAGACCTAGCATTTTTGTGGATGAACAAGATTCAACGTACAAATCATCAGTCTCGCAGATGCTGAAGTTGAACTTCATCACAGCTGTTTTGCTTATGTTCAGTTTCAAATGGTTTCTATCTGCCCATGTAATAATTTGTTTATACAGGTTCTGAGTTTTTTCAGCAAGAACTGACGCATTTTGGTCCTTGACGAGGAAGTTTGTATCATCTGTAACGCGACATGAGTATTTGAGATGCTATTGAAAAATTGAATCAGGTCATTAGCGTCAATAAGGAACAACAGAGGCCCCAAACTAGAACCTTGGGGGACTCCTTGTTCGATGGTAGCTAGGTTGGATTCAGTATTGTTAATGACTACTTTTTGGACCCTACTCTCCAAATACGATTTCATAAGTTTTAGAGGAATTCCTCCCACACTATATCTTTCCAATTTCGAAAGAAAAAGGTCGTGATTTACACAGTCAAAAGCTCTGGAGAAATCGATGAACAATCCACAGTTATGAAATTTGCCATCGAGAGCATTCACTACATGTTCATAGAATTCAATTATGGCAGTCTCAGTGCTTTTGTTTTGGGTGAACCCATGTTGTTTTGGTGAAAGAAGTTTATTGAAGACGAAAAATTAAGTCAACTGTTGTTTGATATTCAATTCGAAAAGCTTAGATATACTTGAAAGCAGACTGATTCCTCTGTAGTTGACATGAAGATTGGGGTCACCTTTCTTGAAAATAGGGGTAACTAGGGCTCCTTTCAGCTTGTCCGGGAAAACTCCTAGCTCTAGAGAAGTCGCGTTCGGTTATTGGATGAAGGAAAAAAGACTTCTGACCTATTGATATGTTTCTTTCCATAAAGTTGATATCAGTGACTCCTTGTTGCAATGTTTCGAAAAAATTATTATTGAAGTTGTTTGCCATGTCATGATCAGAGACCACCATCTAATGCTAGAAAAATCGAAATCCTGTCAAAATTACTGAATTGCGTTTTTTATGAGCAAATGAAGTCCATCGTGATCGATTTTGGAATAAAACTCAATTTTTTAAATGAAACGATATTGGTACCATAGTCCTATTTAATAGTACTATGATTTATTCATACCTGTAAATGTGCATAAAATAAATACAATAAAAATCACAGCTGAGAGAAAATAAGAAAATAATTTTATTCTAAATTAGTATTAAGAATTTACTGAGGAGGCTTTGCAAACAATTAAATTATTCCTTCAGATTGTCAAATGGATATTTGTAGTTTTATCGGTGTTTTTATTGCTTATGGTAAAAGTCTTCACTTACATTTGTTGTTATGTTTTTTCAAAGTGCTGTTCATTTATCCAAGGGATGAAAAAGTGGACATGTTCATTATTTATAAGGAATGTAAATAAAACATAGCGGCTAGAACTTTTCATGCCGACCGATATCCTAATAGACAATGTCCAGCAAAAAGTTATTTTAATTGTCTTCTAATCAATTCCGATGAAGTTGATTAGATTGTTTCTTTAAGACAAATCGGGTTCGAATTGGAAATTAGTCACCAAACGGTAAGCCGAATCTTGCAACAAACACAATTATAAGTCTTTCTCATATCAGTTACACCAGCACGAAAATGATTATGAACGTGGGATGAAATATTGCAATTGGATCTTTTTGGGAAGGTTTACAAATATGGAATTATTCCACCGAAAAAATACAAAGTATGGGTCACAAGAAAATCAAAATTTATTGTGCGGTTTGGTTTCAATGTTTGGCTTGGAATACTTGGTCGTAGAATCATTGGTCCAATAATATTTGAAGAACCCTTGACTGGAGCTAGATATACTTAGGATTTCTGCAAAATGAAATTGACGACAGGTTAACTGAATTACCTGTCCATCCACGACAGGGAATGTATTTTCAACAAGATGTAGCTCCTCCTCATAATTCAAGAATAGTAACTGATTACCTTCAACAGGCATTCGAAGAGAACGCAATTTCGACGAATGGTCCTGTGCGATGGCCTTCAAGGTCACCTGATTTGGCACCTCTTGATTTCTTTGTTTGGGGTCATTTTAAAAACATTGTTCATGCATTGTTGTTACAACCCGCGAAGACCTGAATTTGCGCGTAAGACGCGCGATTAATAGTACTACGTCCTAGCACGAACGTTCTTCAAGAGTTCAAAGTGCGAGTTAAGTAGTGCATAGACGTTAATCGACAGCATTTCGAACAACTGTTGTAATGTTCAGTGTTAATTTTTTGTATTTCAAAGACACCCTAGTAACATTAAATTAGAACAAATAGTTACTAATGTATCAAGTGAGTAAAGTGATACTTTTTTTACGAGTAGGAAATGTTGACGCACGACGCCGTAGGTGGAGTGCGGCAATTCCTACGAGTAAAAAAAAAGCACTTTACTCACGAGTTTCATGCAATATTTTTTCTACAACTGTCAAAAAAAGAAAACCAACCAGTTTTTATACTATTTATTACCTACTTTTCATCCTCATTCAATTTATTTCAAATTAACAACACAAAAAAAATAAACCACAGAAATACAAAAAGACAGAATAAATTTTTCTGTCCCAGGGTTTATTTCGAAAAATTGATTGCATTACTGCCAATGGAAATTCTTGACTCAGTCGAATCATCTTGTTTATTTACTGATGAGTCAGTACTTATTGAAATTTTTTCATTTATAATTGTTTCATTTACTGTTATTGTATTTTTACTCATTGTTTCTTTACCACTTGATGGTGTAGATGAATTTCCAGTCAGAATTTTTGCGGCGCATTCCAGTTTTGTTTGCATGGATCCATCGACATCGCACTAGACTTCCATCCTCCGTGTTTTTTCAGTTGTAATGAATCACCACTTGAATTTGCCAAAAGAGTCGCTGATTTTCGACGAAATGCATGTCCAGTGTAGCATTCAGGGTTGGGTAAATGCAGGCAATTTGCAATGAGTGATGGAATTTTTGAGAAGCTGCTTATTCCCACAACCTAACTTTTCCTTCCTTACCTTTTCTAAATTGCAAAAAAAATTATTGGTGAAGATGTTTTTTTGGTCTTTAGCTTCTATACTTTCCATAAATATCCAACAAATTTAGACTCTTTATGGATGTTTCTCCGATAACTGTATATCGACGTTCAACATGAGTTTTTGTGTCAGGAATTGTAACAATCTGAACATCATCTGATTTTTTTATGTGCTCAGTTTTCATATTATACAATTCTTCGCGTCGGCATGTTCCCGCTATACCAAATATTAATGCAACCTAGAATATTTCATCAGTCTTAAACAATCATAAGTATATCATATTCAAAATTTATTTTCTGCATGAGATATATCTCATCACAAGCATCAAGCAAGAACTTATTAATCTCTTCTCCTGTAAAAGTAAGAAATTTTTTAGGCTTATAGCCTACAGATTTTCTTTTCAAATATGCAATCAATTTCGCATATTTGCTAATGTCAATATTATTATGTATTAATATCGTGGACTTCAGTTTCGAATAACTGGACCATAGAGATGAACATATCATTTTCTTGGATTTATCTTCGAAATAGGCGAGCAATACTCTCTCTGTAAAGCTTCCAATCCCTTTTTTTTGACGTCATGTTGAGAAAGACTCATATTCATTCAAATACGTCTCCTTCGATTTTTCTGGTAGCAAATTCAATACTGCTGCTTTCGCACTTTCTACGATCTCTTCTGGTAGGTACTTGATTCGTAATTTCGAAAGATTGTGAAAGATGCAATTTACTAATTTGAAATAAGTACTGTCACATTGATACATTCAGGATTTCGTTGTTATTCGAATCAGTTTGTCAGTGTTGCTGCCTAGACAACCGTTAAAAAAAACGCTTTTCCGTGTAAAAAATAATTGTATTTTCTTTTAGCTGTAATTTTACCAAGTATTAATAAATTATTTCTTATCAATAGTACTAATAAATGGTATCACAGTACCGAGATGGTTCCATTTGAAAAAAATGAGTTTTACCCCAAAATCGATTACGATGAACTTTAATTCATCATAAAAAATGCAATTTAGTATTTTTCACGGGATTTCGATTTTTCTAGCATTAGACTAAAAATTAAATTAAAATTTAGACGTTTGAAATGTCATTTACATGGATTCAGAAGATTATGCGGATTTCAGAAATGTTCCATTAAAAAATCGAATGTTAGTATCACGGCGAAACAGGAAGTGAAAGAAAAAACATTTGTTAGTCAAAAAGTGCCACTTATGTATATGGGATATTCCAAATTTCAATCAATTATCTTTGAAACTAAGGGAGATACGGTGTACCATGATCCTGTTACACCCGACACAAGCTAAGTTCATCCAGTCTATTTCTTCGAAACTACTTGTAAAGAAGATACTTCGCTAACCTCGATACCTATTGCACGAACCTTAATATCGACAAATCGAATTCCATACGATTTAGCAACCATCAAAAACATTGTTCGAACGTGACTACATCAGTTGACAAAGGTGGTAAGGTAAAAATGGTTCAGCAAATCAAATTCCTAGGCGTTCATGTAGAAGAATGTCTCACTTGGAGTAATCATTGTCATCAGATGTTGTAATTTGAATTCCATTCTTATTGCTGTCAGTTCAAAATCTTAAACTTTTTCTCATTGCTGACCAACAGATGAAATTATACTATGCCCAGATTGAGTTGTGGAGTACGTTTTTTACGTAGTATGGTTGCAACATCTGAACGATCTTCTTGTAAAGTACTAAAATTAAGTACAACTCTTGTGCCCGACGAAATAAAAATTGCAAATAATCAACAGTTTCAAGAAAGAGATGAAAGGCTACCTCGTCAAAATTTATATCTACTCAGTAAAACTATATTTACAATCAAAAAAATTACTGATTCTATTCAAATGTTTCCTATCTAGTTGTGAGTTTTAATGTGTAATTCTAAATGTGTTGTCAATTTCTATTTTGCTCCTCATGTTTTGACTAATTTCACACAACTTCATATTGTTAGATGTAAAATAGAGTTTATTATCACTGTTATATGGATGCTCGGTAGCGAGGCGGTTAGATGACGGCTTTTGAAACTTTCGCTTGCCAGGATCGAATCCTGGGAATGGATAAATGTTTCACTATGTCATAGAAGTTGATAGGCAATGTTATTCGTCTAGTACCTAGCCAATCCCGACGTCTGGTGCTTGTTTATTCTTGATTCAAGTAGACCATTTTTTCTGTGGCATGAGTACTTTTTTTCCATACTTCCTGTATTCAGTTGGGTTTCGCAAAATATTAGCACTCGTTCATGTTTAATGAGCTGATATATGAATACATTTTTGTAAATCAAGTTCGTCGACAATTCCCGTGGTTCACAACTCCAAGGGACTTCCAGATGTATGCTTCGAATGCCAAACCATTCATTTGGATATGTGGAAATTCATTTGTCAACTATTTCTCCAAGATATGTGAGGAATCTCCACTGGCTGAGATCGCAGGTAACACAAAGGACCCTTTGATATGATCACCAGTTATGCCAGTTATTGCAAACCTTTGTTGGGGACTGTGTCTATTTCCATCGGACCAGTTATGCGAATTATGAAAAGTGAATATTCGCCAACGAATGGAAATCCTTATGCTCCATGATACCTCGTGCAAAATAACTAAATAAAAATAAATGAAATGCAGCATTTTGCTTATAAACAAAAAATATTAAAATTTTTTGTATGGAAAGGGATATTTCAAAATTGATTACGTTACACAAACACGTTATATTCCTGCATCACTACATTTATTTATACGTTTTTTCAAGAACTATTGGTTATTCGCTGTGCATGAACTTGACGTCACTGAACTAAAATTCATTGAAAAATAACAAATTTTGTATTTTAGTACAATTCATGGACCACTTATATTACTATTGAGAAAATTTCAATGTCAAATAAACATTAGCATTCATTTGATTCATTATCTTTTAATTTTCTTCCCGAATTCCCCGCACACTTCATTCAATGGCAGTTGATTTCACTTGTACATGCCACATTGAAAAAAATTGGGCTAAGTTCCGTTTCCAAAGTTGGGTAACCAGATAGTTCACCGATAATATTCAACCAATATATATTCAGGCGATTGTAACTAACTTTGGAAACAGAATATAGATTTTCAGAAATTTCGAATTCTCGAAAAATATCCAGCAATAATTCGTGAACTTGAGGATAAGTGAAAACTTGGAGATACAATCAACAAATGCTTGGAAATTGGTTGCAGACAATCTGTGCGCAGTTTCGTGGACTAAAGAGCTGTCCTTTCTGTTCCTGGTTACCACTGTCTGTTGTCTTTTATATCCACCATTCTCGGACTCCAACACACGTTTCAGGTCTCCACTGTCCAGTGTAGGGGAGTTCAATTGGTCCCAGTAGGCTGTAACGGCTAGCAAATGACCTGCGATTTCTTGTTATGATATTCTTCGGTTACTCTTCTTCCAGCCGATAACAAACCACTCCCTGTGTTATTGAACCGTAGAAGCTATTTGGGGGCAGAATCGTTAGTTTTTATATACGTGTTTGTAGAAATGCTCCCGCCTGGTGACAAAGTAATTCTGGCTCCGGTAAAGTAATCGATGACTTTTTCCTGTTCTCTTGTATCCAAGATCCCAAATCCCACATTGCTTGCGTCCTTGTCCAAACTGAATTTCAAGTACCGGTTATAATTTGCCCATGGAGTTTGACTGTGTAATAGAGGCGGTTTCATGAAAAGCTTTTCTGTTTCAGAATGTTCCTTGACATATTTCATTTCCTTTCGAACTCTATTCAAGTTCACACTGAGGTCCAGTATACATACAATTCTACATACATATGCATACATACGTTTATTCATGAATACAAAATACAATACGATACACAAATACAGATATACAGGATATAAAATACAGTTGTTCTAATAGGAGGAATCATGAATACCATAAAATTGAGTAAACATTTACAATTCCACAGAAGTATTATACATACTTGTATGTGGTGAATATTGAAGCAAGTTTCATTTAGAACATAAATGAAATAATAATTTATATTAAATATTTTTTTTTCAGTACGTTTTTGCATAAAAAAAGATAAAACAATCAAAAATTATTGTAAGATGGACCTCTTCTCTATTATTGATTCAGCATCATTTTACGCATTTTTGTTCTATCAGTTTCATTAACAAATAATAAAAGTTGAGATTTGAAGCGTTTCAAAGAAGTTTCATATGTTATTTTTTGTGGTAGTTGACTGAATTATTTGGAAGCCAAATATGAGTAGCTTCTTTGACCAATGCTTTTGAAAGCTATTGGTACACAATATCGGTTGTTCGATCGTGACGCGTATGTTTGTTTTATTTTTATATTGCTGGCATCCTATCTGGATAATATACAATTGCCTATTATCCAATATTTGTGTTTCAGTATAGAGTAGAGAGCTTGGATATCTTACAGGTTTGTTGAGCATCATAAGGAGGAACCGTTTTTGAGAGATTTCAAGAGCATGTAGTTAATTTCTTGAAACCCCCAACCGATAATGCCATAATTTAAGTGGGGCTCATCCAAATTGTGGTATAGTATTGTTTTCTGTTTCAATTTCAAAAATGGCTCGACTTATTTGAATCTGAATAGGATACTACGAAGTTTTTTTGTTAAGTATTCCATATGATTGTTCCATCGCAAGTAATTATCAATGTAAATGCCCAAGTATTTTATTTTTTTTGCAGGTTTGATTGAAAAATCTTGTTGGATATTCAGATTGTATTCTGGCAAGGATTTTTCATGGCTACTGAATGATAGATATATGGTTTTTTCGAAGTTTATCGTGAGTAATCTGCTGTCGAACCAGTCTTTCAGTTTTCCGAGATCTTTTTCAATGTTTATTTTGACATTATCTCAGTCATCGTTTTTGTAATATATCACAGTATCATCCGCAAAACTGAATATGTTACCGATTGTTTCCTGTTGAAATAGGTTGTTCAAGTGAATTACGAATAACACTGGCCCAAGTACCGTTCTTGAGGTACGCCACATTTAATGTTAATTTCGTTACTCACATTGTATTTAAATTTAACTTTTTGTGTTCTACATGTTAAGTAACTTTCAAATAGATTGTTTGCTAGACCTCTCACACCCATATCTTCTAGTGTGTCCAAAAGTATTAGTGGTCGACAGTATCGAAGGTCTTTTTCAGATCTATAAAAACACCGATAGAAGGAGTACTTGAGTCTAAGGATTCATAAATGTTTCTTGTTAAGGAGTGGATTGCATCATTGGTTGATTTATTTTCTCTAAAACCATATTGAGATGTCGACAGCAGATTATACTTTGATAAATATGCGGTTAGTCTTTTTTTCAGTATTTCTTAACAGTTTATGTGGTGTGCACAGAATTAATTTGTTTCTCCAACTAATTGTTTACTTCGTCTCCATTTCTGCTTTGATAGTTCCTATTCTTTCTTTTGATAGATTTGCCACATCACAAAGGTATCTTTTTATGCCATTTGTTCTTCAAGAAGATTTTGTGTATCTCCAGAAGTATCTCCATTCTTCGTGAAGTTCTTATAAAAAATATATATTTCAGAGCTTTTGAGTTTTATTGAAGATATTTTTTCAAGCCCATTGAATTTTGTTGAAATTTTTCTTTAAGATTAATCGATTTTTCTTGAGAACTTTCTTGAACTTATTTTTTCAAGTTCTTCAAATTTTCTAGGTTTTTCTCCAGTCTCTTTGAGTTTATCTTCCAGATTTTTGAGTATTGTTGAAGTTCTAAACTCATCGAATTTCATGAAAGTTTATCTTCCAAGAATTTGGTAGTGGAGTGGGATGGAGATCATATTATCGAACTCGTATCAAATTACAACGTTTCGGAGACTTTTTCATCTTGATTTAAACTTTTCGGGGATCTTTTGTGGGGTATGGCCTTCTTTACGGTTGTCTTCAATGTCCTCTCCTCCTACTTTTGCTCCAATTCCGCGACCTTCAAATCCACCAGGCAAACTTTCCTTGAAAAAATTCCGTTTTTTAGTGTCTTTAACCAATATATCAATCTATTTCTCACAAAAAGTTCATCAGTTTATTTTTCGGTTGCACGCACTTCTAACACCAAATGTAACGGAAGTAGTACTTACGTTGTTCCACTCACTTATTTTTACTTGTAAAATATAATTTTTAATTCATTTTAACGAAATAATTTATATCACTACCTCTAAGCTTCTGTTGTTTATTCTGTTGAACTCCGACTGTTACTTTAACCACCATCTCTAGTCGAGGGCCCTGCATCAATACCCTTAGTAATCTGCTTTAAAAACAGGATGATTCGAAAGACGGCAGTCAAAATATAATACAGTAAAGTTATAAACGAATATAAAACACTAAAATTGTTCGTCAGACGGCAAAGAAATTCAACGAAAAAATAATAAAAAAAAACAAGTGGTATAAAACTAACACTATGGGTCGAGAGCGATTATTCCCAAAATGCGATCAGGTCCGGCTTCAGGATCATTATATTACGTAAGGTGATCGTACTATTTGTATTCACATTGGCAATATCGATAATAGAGCAAATAAAATAATAATGATAGTAATAAGGGTATTAATAGTTCTTTGCAACTATCGTAAACGTTTCTATTTCTTAAATTGCATTCACACTTAAGGGTCCACATATTCATTCATCCAATAATTTAAACACAGATTATTCGCTGCAAACCATCAAACCATTCTCAAAGAAAATTTCTTCCGCAGAATCACTACCGACGAGCACGGCGGAGCATTCGGCCAGCGCCACCACCCAGCACAGTTCCCTGCAGCAGCCGTCTTTGCAGCAACAGCAACAGCAGCGCAGCCAACCGCAAACGCAATGGTCGCCGTTGCCGCTACTGGAGCAGAGAGAACTCGACACCTTGCACACGGCCACGATTCCACCCTATCATTTCTGGAATAGCGAATTCCGGAACAAACAACCGGCGTTTATCCGTTTTAATTTCACGCTACCTTGGGGCGCCAACTTTGCAGTCTACGGACGCAGAAATGTTGCGCCCAGCGTCACGCAGTACGACTTTGTCGAGTTTGTCAAAGGCGGAAGGGTCGATCACCGGCTGAGGAGGAAGAGGGAGGCGAGCGAAGGTAGGTCGATTTGAATTTACCGCTGAACAGCGATAATTTGTGTGTTTCACTATGCGTCGGTCTTGCACGAAACGACTACTCAACCGTTTCAAATGAAATTGTGCGCGAACAGTTTTTATACTTCAATATTGAATTGCCCATTACAGACAAACAAATAGATTTTTAAGACTGTGATCAGGTTTCTTAGCAAATCCAAATTTACCCTACTCTGCACCGCATCAATAGGTAATTAGCTATCTGTGAATTTGTTGTAATTTATAATATTGTAGAACTCGTAACGCTGATGAGATGTTTTCATTGCACTAATGCTCCAAATTCAATAGTTTGGAGCGTACAGAGTGCTGAACTTTAACTTTCAACTTAGCGTTGTTACCTTTTTCCAAATTTCAAATAGCCATTCTGATGATACTTTCTCGAATATACAGGATGTTAAGTTGAAAACTTCCAAACCTCAATATCTTGCTTCCAGTAAATAATATGAGAACTCTTGAAAATAAAATTGGGAGAGGAAGTCAAGTGGCACATCATTTTGATGAACATTTGATTATCTCTCCAATTGTAGCCTGACTCATGAGCAGTTTCCGAAAAATACCGTTCTAAAAAATACTGTAATGAGTCTCCTTTAGATAGAAATTGTTAGAACATCAGGTAGTACCGGTCCAACCCGTTATCACTGCCAAAATTAGCCATTAGCTTCAGAAAAATCACATTAAAAAGTGATAAAATACTAAAATGTAGATGGTAGTTGAGCAGCGTTCATTAAAAGATGGATATTTTATCCTTATTGCTGAAATTCCACAAATAGACCAGGGTCGATAATTTTTGAAACCAAAAAAAATTACAGTAGGAATTAAATGATGAAGGTTTGTCGAATCTAACGATGAAGAAATGCCTTCAAAGAGACAAAAACTAATGAATAACTAATTAGAATTTCAGATTAGGTATTTATAAATATCAAGATTAACGTTTTTGAAAAAAATTATAATGAATAACGTAATCAGAATTAAGTATCTAAATTCAATAGTACGATTTACATGTATATTTGAATTTTATGAGATTTTCTATGACATGAATGTAATTGGAATTAAATAAATGAACTTTTTAACTAAAGAAATTGCAGCAATCACATTTTTTTAATGAAAAATAAATATTCGAATTTGAGTTTTTTTCAATTTTTTGCATTTTCTGCGAACATTTTCTATAGTAATGTACATTTTTTTAACACCATCATAAAGTACATATTTCAACGAACAAAAAGCCCCCAGACTTTTTGAAAAAGGCTGATATTTTGACTTCAGAATTTTCGATTGAAAATTAGGGTGCTTTTTTGATATTAAGTTAAAATAAGGCGAAAAAATAAATATTTTAAATCAAATGAATTACAGTGTATTTGGGACATAATGAGGTAAGTAAAAAAGATATAAATAAAAAACCAAAAACTTGGTTATTTGAATTTTTCACCCAAATTTTGAGGTTATGTGAAAAAATTGCAGATACAAAAGTTGTAGATCATTCTATTGCCTACAACTTTGCCCATTAACTTTTATCCATAGGACTTGTAGTTTTGCCGGAAATCGAGATAAATCATTTTTTACCCTTAAAAACTCACCCCCCCCCTCACTTCCCGAACTCGGATCGACCGTAATTTATTTTTCCTTTCATTTTGATCATATTCCCCTCCTTTTCTAATGGGTTTCATCCTACTGTAATTTTTTTTCATTTTTACCATTTTTGAAAGCTTCGGCCCTGGTCTAAAATAGGTTTCCTTTTCTGCTACTTATATTGTAAGAAAAGCTTTCGCCTTCAAGCACAAATATGTGCAACTAATTTTTAAGACGTGTTAGTATGGTTAAAGCATTTTTACTTGTTGGGCTGTTTAGTCATATCTTTAATAAGTGTAGAAAAGTGTGAAAATTAGTTACACTCTTCAAGAAAGAATTGAAATGATTTCAATGTATGGAGAAGTTGGAAGGTGCTCTCGAAGAGCAGAATTTCGTTTAAATTAAAGAAACATCGATATGTGCTTGGTATGTGCTCGGTTATTTGGTAATTAGGTGAAAAAAAAGAAATATCCCCAGAGTACCAAAGGAAGAAGCTCAGAACCAACAAGCCCATTACAATAATTAACAGAACAGACGGGAATGTCACATGAGACTGCATAAAAAAAGCATTGAACACTCATAAATTTAATCCACATTGAATGTATATTCTTCTAGAGCTCCGTGAGGATGATTATAATAAAATAATGGAGTTTTGTGACAACATTTCCGCTATTAGAATGACGAATACCCTTCCGACAATAGTAAAAACGAGAGATTCCCGGGGAGATGGATTGGCAGAAGGGGAGCAGTTGAATGGCCTACAAGATCACCGGATTTAACTCCTTTAGATTTTGTTCTTTGGGGGCATCTTTTAAATCCGTTGTTTATATAATATAACCTTCGATATTGACATTATTGACGAACTTGAAAGACGAATTACAGCGAGTGGCGGTCAGGCTCCTGTAAAATTTTCCGAAATGTTAGAGAGGAGCTCAAAAACAGAGTTAATAATATTTCAATCAACATTTATAAAAGTTTGTAAGGTAGGCGTAAATAGATCCCACGTTTCTAGCAAAAAATTTTTTTGTAAAAGGAAAATAGTCAACAGAGGAAAAGTCATACGAGTAGAATAGATATTTCTTTTAATCAAGGTTTGCAACGGTGCCACTTACTCTCTTAACAATTTCTATTGAAAGAATAGTCAATAAAAAAATGCATCTCACTGCGGGCAAATTTGAATTAATAATAATAATACAACATCAAAAACACTCGTTGAGTGTACCTAAAGGCATAGCCTGTGCGGGTAGAAGACGGCTACTATTATTATTTGCCGTGGCGCTCCGGACTTACTGAGGTGGTGTATTCACATTTCAACTGTTGAAAACCCGAAAAACCTACAGCACCACCCCGGTTGGTCGGTGCGCACTTCAAGCTAGCACCAGACGTCGGGATTGGCATCTAGGCAACTCACATCACACTTGATTCACAACAAGGCATGTGGCCACCTGAAGAGACCCGTGTACTTGAGAAAAAAGATTCCGTACCGAAGCCTCGAACGTCTGTCTGATGCGAGCTAGAAGTGCCACTAAATAAATAAATAAATAAAGGTTTATTGTTACATAGTTATCATCATAATACACATCATTTGATATACTTCAAACTCCGTCCTAGCTCATTTCTTCGCCCAAGAGGGATCAGGAGAGAGGAAGGGTCGGGAGGACGCACTGAGAGCCGCCTCCCTTCCTCCACAGACATTGCTGGCTGCAGAGCAAGGGAGCGCTTGTGCCAAGGGGCACATAGGGTCCCGGTCAGGGGCGCTAGTGTCCACCTCCGCTGGTCTTAGCGGTTGGCCGAGTATTCCAAACGATAGTGGTTGTAGTACGTATGATAGGATAGGATAGGAACCGGTGGTTAGGGTGAGAGAGCAACGGATTGAGTGCGGCGGTAACATCACATACTTGGGCATGATAGTAGACAAGGGCCTACTGTACATTGATCATCTTAAGGAAGTAAGAAGGAGAACGGCTATAGTTGCAGGAAAACTAAGAAGATGGACGGGCCGTGACGTAAGGCTAAGGAGAGGATGTGTCAGACTGATTTTCGAAAGAGTGGTTGAGCCGGCGGTGATGTATGGCGTCCAAGTGTGGGGAGCAAGAGCGAAGGACTCTAGGGTGATCAGACAATTGGGGGCGATACAGAGACCGTTTACGCTATCGGCCAGCGGGGCATATAGAACGGCGCCGTCAGCCGCGTTATGCGTGCTGACTGGGATGGCGCCTCTATACATAGAGGCAGCAACGAGGTATGAAGAATGGAAGGCGCACGGAAAAGAAAAAGTAAGAGGACGGATAAACGGGTGCGACAGAATATACCCATGGATGATCGGAACAATTCTGGAGAACCGAGAAGGGCTAAAAGAGGTATTTGTGGACGCGGTTAAGAGAGAGGATGGACGAGTGGGTATAGGATGGGCGCATAAGGAGGGGAGCGAGTGGAGAATGGGTCGGGAAAGAATCAGTGAGCTGGGAAGCGTACAGGAAGCCGAAATGGTGGCTATAGGTAAAGGGGTACTGATGGGTGGAGAGATGGACATAAGAATAATAAGTGACTCGCCTGGAGCAGTGGAGACCATTAGGAATGCGAGATCGAAGAGCAAAAGGGCAGCTCGTATTAGGAGAATGCTTGAAAACAGAAGGGTAGCGGGATTGGTGACGGAAATTGAGTGGAGGAAAGGGCATGTTAGGGAGAATGAGGGTAACAGAAGAGCAGATGAAGAGAGTAGAAGAGGTGCGGAACTGCAAGAGATCACATGGCAAATAGACTTGGGACATAGCAGAATGGAGGAGAGGGAAAGGATTAGGAGAATGGTGATGGAAAAATGGCAGGGTGAATGGGACAGCGGCAGGACCGGCAGAAGCGTACATGGTATGTGCAACAGGGTAGGGATGGGGTGTATACCATTAGCAAGGAAGGCAGTGCAACTGGTCACAGGGCATGGGAACTTTCGGGGTTACCTGGCAAGGTTCGGAATTGCACAAGAGACCCCATGCCAGTGTGGAACTGGCGGGACTGACACGGCGGAGCACATCAGGAACGATTGCATGCGGAGAGAAAGGGTAGAATGGAGAAGGAGGATCGAGGAAGAGGAGGATAGACTTGGAGAGTTACAGCTAAGGGATACGAATGGTGTGAAGGATGAATGGGTAAGGATATTGAATGAATGGGCGGGGGCTGAGGTCGTGGATGAAGAAGTATGAGAACCAACATAGTGTCAATGCGACGGTAATAGTGGCCTGGCTTCGGGATAAACGAGCGACGAAAGTAAATCGGGAGAGCAGGCGCTCGGATAGAATAAGACTGCCGACCAGGGAGGGCGCTGTTTGAATGTGGAGGATGAGCGGAATAAAGAAGGAAGGATCTTCCCCGCTGATTGCCCGCCCGGTATTCGGTGGGTCACGACCCAACGGTGGTGGGGGGGTGTGGCGGGGCGGAGGAGCGAGGGATATCGTGACGTGGACGTTGGAATGGGATGTAGGTGCAGCTTTATGGCCTAACGGCTTGGCAAGTGCAGCACACCTGGGGTGGTTTTAGTCAGTAAGAGTCTGACACTACTGATACGCGATGGACACCGAGCGATCAGAGTCCATGAGGATTTCCACCCCACTGAAAAAAAAAAAAAAAAAAGTACGTATGATACATGCCTCCTGCAAAGCTTATGCATGTCGTCGGTCGGTAGCATTCAATGTAGATACTGCTTTGTCGTCTAATTTTGTTCAGTGGCGGTTGTTACGTGCTAACCCCAGAAAAGGCTGATGCAAAAAACCTGGTAGAAGTGCCACTGCTAGAGACCTTAGCCACTGAGCCGCCGACCGACTCCTATAAATTTAGAACGCTAGAATAAAGGAAGTCTAGGGAAATATACAGACATTTTAGAAAAAATTCAAGACTTTTCGGGATGTAATTCCGGCGTTGATTGTGAATTGGACTCGACGTTTCGCCAACACGAGTGGTTGTCATTCTCAAGAGAGAATGTTTGTATTTGACAGCTACTCAATTCATTGTCGATTGATTGACATTTAACATTCGTTGTCGCAATAGATATCTGTAAGTTGACATTCTCACCTCTGATTGGTCCATAGCGTTACATAACATAATCGAGTAGTTCATACCGTTTCTTTGTGGGTAAGGAGCTAGTGCAGTATTTGAAGGGGTAAGTAGATGAAGGGGTCAAGTAACATTTTCTGAAAAGATTCGTTTATGTCATGGAAGAAGGTGTTACGTGATATGTACCTTGTCCCGTCAGGATTTGCTTCTATTCTTCATATCTGAGCAGATACACAGTGGTAGAAGGGTCTATGTTACATTAAACATTATGGACGGTAACTTTACTGAAACCTATTTTTCTCACAACACATATTTGTAACATAACTCCTTCATCCACTTGCCCCTTCATTTTTGAAAACTGCTATCCAAGTTTTGTTCAGTTGTAGTCCTTCTTCGGTTCTGACGAAGTTGTTGTGGTATTTCCGGATTTCAATTGCTTCCCGAAAGAGTTTGCAGATGTTGTAGAGAGATCATTTGAGTTTTTTCAAATTTCACCATGTGATTATCGTTGTTGAGAGTATGTTCTGCGACAGCGAATTTATCTGTGTGTCCTAACCGACACTTATTGGCCTTGTGCTCTTTGATTCTTGTTTTAACGGAACGTTTCGTTGTTCCGATATAAAGGCTGCCACAGGAACATGGAATGCGATATACCCCAGAATAACTTAGGACGTCTCGTTTTTCTTTCGCTGATTTCAAATGGTTTTTCAGTTTTTTTTTAAGTTAAATGAATAGTTTTAATCTCGTACTGCCGTAGAATGCATCTAACTCGATCTATAATTCTGGAAATATACGGTAGGAATGCTTTTCTTCTATCTGTGTTAGTTTGACTGCTACTGGGTTCAATGTCTGGGCAGTCACTCGGTCTACTTTTTCGCTTTTATTCTCTCTTCTATATTTCATACATCTATCAATATTTCTTGCCTTGTACCCGTTAAATCAATCAATCAATCAACCAATATATACTTTTTTTTTCCAAGAAAAAATATTCTTATTGACAAAGCGTTTTACAATTTACATTTACATAAAAACAAGTCGACAAATACAAAAATAGTAAAAAAAAAATGTTATCACAGTATCATCATCGTAGTACTCCTGTAAGTTATAATAATAGTTAATACTTAATTGTCCAAGAATAAATTCTTATTGACAAAGTGTCATAAATAATCAAGGGTAATATAACAAGACCTTGATAAATAGTCGACTATTTTTATTGCATCTAAATTTCGACTGTAGTTTATAATAATTTAACGAGACATTATTTTGGCATTAATAATCTGATGAGAGCCCGAGAGCGAAGCTCGAGGGCTTTCATCTCTGATTATTATTGCCAAAATGATGTCGATTAAAATTAATAAATACAAGAGAAATTTAGCACCAATAAAATAGTCGACAATTAATCAAGGTCGTGTTATATTTATGAAGATTATTTCTTGAATCCATTTCTTCATAACTGTCATATGAATGACACTGTATTGTCAGGGATTGTAGCCTCGATATCTCATCGTTTTTGATTTTTCCAAACCGATTCATTTTCAAATAATTATTCAGCTTTAACACGATTGATTCTATTTGACGTTTAATATGTATTTATTTAGAGTACTGTCAGATGCTCAGGCTCCTTGATATGAGTATCATGCTGAATAGTCGGTGACTATTGTGCATCATGTAAATAGTCGCTAATAGAGCGTGTTGATTGGTCCTGTCAAACAGGAAACAAACGTATGATTGGTTGATGACTGATATTTAATAGACGAAAGAAATAATCATAAAAACAATATAAGAGTGCAAATATACAAGTGAAGTAAAAGTAAAAATATAAAAGTTAGTCGAGGAGAATGAGATGAGACAAAATTAATTCATATAAACAAATACATCACAAAAAAGTAAAACATACGGTCTATATGCGCTGAACCTGCCCAATATACAAATAAAAAGAAGAGAGTTTCTTAAGTGTCTTAGTTCTTCTTCCAGGTGTTCGGGTTCGCAGACTATTCGATCTCGATTTTGGTATAGATGATGGTTTAATGTATTGTGGAGGTATCGATCTGTGTGTGTTGGTTCTATATATACTGTATACCCCAGGCGTCCTTCATTTCAAGAAATGAGAACGTCTAAGATATCCAGTTTTTTCTCATTTTCAATTTCCATGGTGAATTGAATATTCGGGTGTATGTTCTATTCATGCGGTATGGAATCCAAAGCAGCGACATCTACAAGGAATGTAATTGTCTTTTCATTACAGGCTTTTATTTATTTTTATTCATGTTTGTTAGGGTGGAATCTTGAAACTCAATTTTGAAGCAGATGTCTTCAACAGATTAAGCTGATATTTTATATACATATTTAGTTTGGATGACAATACATGGTCAGGTTGTGACGTCATCCTAAATCTTACATGACGGAACACCCAAGATATCGGACTAGATATTTTTAATGTTCTACTACAATATGGGTATCAAATGAAAGGGCTTGCTCTCGATCTAATATAGCAAACTTTTGAAGATGGCGGACTAAGTTTTTTCCACAATATGGGTATCGAAGTATCAGAGTTGCTGAGAATACGAATTCGAGTTAAAAAAATAAGATGGTGATCATAAACTCTGTTGACCCAATCCGTCTGAAATTTTGATTAGGAGTTAGAAATACTCGTTGGGGCCAAGGTGATGTTGCTTTACAAGGTAGATGTGTTCAAAGATCTAGTGAATGGTGCCATTGAACATATTACCAAAATCATGTGGTCCTGCTTCCGAAGAGTACAAATGTATGATACTGACATACTATCCGTCCGTATAGACTTCGTTATAGACGGTGTTCATCTCATTCAACCCAATACTGTGCAATTTCCAGCAAAATACAGTCATGGAACTTCAAAACGAAGCATGTTGCCAATTATACAAGGTGCCCCAGGGTTAAACCGCCAAACGTTCAGTATCGGTTTTTTAGGTTAAAATAAGATTTTTTCTTCATGTAAGCATGTGGCAAAACTTAATTCGTTCTCAAGATACAGGGTGTCAAAGTTCATTTTTTTATTTTTTTTTATTCCAGTTAGTACATTAAAATAAGCCTCCCATCACCGCAAATAAACATGCTGAGTTTTATCAGTATCAACATGAAGGTTTTTGAGTAATTAACAAAAAACTGATTTTTTATGAAAACTTTGACACTCTGTTTCTCAAAAACGAAGCAAGTTGGGACATATGCTTATATGAAGAAAATATCTTATTTCCACCTAAAAAATCGATACTGAACGTTTGGCGGTTTAACCCTGGGTTACCGTTATTTCAGCCCCCCTTTTGCTAGGGCGTCCACTATTTCGTTCCCTTCTAGGCCCGTGTGACCTGGTATCCAGACTAGGTTAACATTGTTGCGTTGTGCCAGTCAGATTAAGGTTTCTCTGCAGTTCCATACTGCTGTGGATTTAAAGCAGTAGGATTCAAGTGCTTTCAGTGCTGCTTGACTATCTGAAAATATTTTTATTGTTTTTCGTGTGTGGTGTTGATTTTCCAGCTCCCTTGCACACATTTCAATGGCTTATATTATACCTCTGCCTGAAATACCGTAGTTAATTCACCCATACTGAATGAGCGTTTCACTACTAGGTTCATCCCGTATATTCCGGCTCCGAAGCCTTCCAGAGTTTTGGAACCATCGGTAAACCAACGTTCATTTTCCCTTCAGTTTCATTCTAAACCCAGTCTTTTTTCAGGGAAGACCACAGTATAGGGCGTGTGAACGTTGATAGTTTTGGGCATGATCTCTGAGTGCATTCCTAGAATTTAAGTAGGGTAACATCATTAGACGTTTTCCTTATTGAAGAGCTAGACTGTTCGAAATTAACCGACAAACAACTTTGCAATAATTATGCGTTGGAGGACATGAACAGACTGAGAAACCTGTCCAGCAATAACTAATAGTTATCGCGTCGGGCATCAAACTATCCGCGGGAGAAAAACCATTATTTTTCTTCCTTGGTATATAAATAGCAATTTTCTCAGAATGATGAACATAAAAAAAATTCGTATTACACAACATTGTCCACACTTTTTGTCCTTGGTTCTGGAACATAGAAAAAATCGTCCTTGCTCGTCCTGCATCTTACGGAATATCCTATTTTTGAAATTCTGCTTCAGAATATCAGAATCATAGTTCAACAAGTATGAAGCAATAGTGAAAAAATTTCAAGGTCACAATTATTAAAAGTGAAGGAATTCGTTTCACTTTGCATTATAATTTTATTGATTAATCATATTTTTGATCATAGTTCTCTGCACTAACATATTATGATACAAATATACATGTGAGCCTAGAGTGCCGTTGAACTCGTATATCGCACGCTCATTTTTGCCTGCATCTTCAGAATGATGATGGAAATGAACTTTTGATTAGGATGATACCCCTCATATTTCACTACGTCTAATCTATTGGGCAATGCACTTTTCACGTACTGTTACAGGCTTATTTTATAATTTATATGATGAAACTGAAAATTTGGCTTTGTAGCAATACCTTTTCTCCACGATTATCTCTGAATTTGCTAATTCTGAAATCGAATTTGATAACAAAATACTCACATTCTTTCTCTTGAGATTGTCCCTGTCCAGTTTAAGTGTATTTCATTCTCTCTCTGGCAATAGCAATAATAAAGTTAGCCTTGACTGTCAGCGTATAGTTTTTCAATTTTGACGTAATCTAATTATTGTTCGTTGCATTTCATTTCATTCAATTGAAATCTTTGATTGTGGAGAAAGTACGGGCTGTTACTCGGTTAGAATGAAAATTCGCTATGATCGTGGTTCCTCGCGCTCGCCTTAAGGCTAGTACTTCGAACTTCCCACTCACTTTTTCATTCTAACCTTTTTACATTATATACTATTCTAGCACGGCGTATTTCAATTTTATGGATTTCGCACGGTTTTTAGTACACTTGACAAAGATAGTGATTCAGGTATATCAATAATAATTATTCTATCACGGGCATTCATCCTTAGTTTTGTTGATTTTGATTGTTACAATCATGTGCATATTAACTTCGAAATTGAGCGTGATCCATCATGGAAAAAGCCGTTTTCCCAGCCGCCAAGAACAATATAGGATCGGCATATGCCCCGAAACCCTGCAACTTCGTGGAATCAAAGTCAAAGGGCAAACGTTCTGAGGGTTATGTAGAAAGGGGATACAAATAGAGAGCTGTTTGTGAAGGAGAACTTTTCAGCGTCACTTCGGGCTATTTGTAACATTAAAGTCCGAAATGGATTCAATTGTTTTCATTGCGGGATGCTAACTTAGAGGTTTGACGCATATATTAACAGTGGTGGTTTTCACAAATAGTGAATTTTTGGTGGAACGCTATGAACGTTTTATTTTATTTTCAATAATTCTTTCCAAAGCCCTTCCGTCATAAACAGTGGACATTTCCTTTTAGAAGCATTCTTGAGGCTTTTATAATTTATAATTTCTCAGTCAATTTTATTCCCCATATTAGCCTTCTGTTTTTCATATTAATTAACATGTTTTATTCGAGGAGGGTATTTTAACTGAATGGTGTTGTTTAATATGATTGAAGTAATGTTATTGTCCGAAATACAAGAATATGTTATTCGATGAAGATACTCAAGGTTTTGAATATTAAGTTACAACTACATACTTATGCCTTATGACTCGATAGTTTCATTCCAAGAAAAAGGGCATTTTGATAAAGAAACCAATGATATAGCATACTCCAAATTGATGCTCAAATTCGCTCAGCTCATTATGTATATTATTTTCTGACAAAATTCAGTGATAACATCAATAATAAATGAACATAGGTCCTGTAGATCTCTGACTATTCTGTGCAACTTCTTAGTTATAACAATGAATAAATGCCACAACAGATACCGACGAAATGTTCAGGACTTTCTTCGATACTCCCAATCCAGAAATGAAAAATCATCATAAAATTGATAATCAGAATAAAATCAACACTAAATATTGATCTTCTACTTCAGCACCCTATAAAAATAGAGAAAAATTAAAATAATTGGAGCTTGGTGAAAGAAATTCTTGTGAATCTACAAATGGGCGTCTGCACCTTACTGTCATCATTCGATTGAACCTCCGATCAAGTAACAGAACCTAGTAGTCTAGTCAACAAGTGCCATTTAGACCAACTTTTTTCAGCAGTCTCCGAAAATTATGATTGAGGTGTCATTCGATTCGGAATGACATCCAGATGATTTTTGAAAAAAATGAAGTTCCGCATGAAAAAATTGTAAAAGTTATTAACAATTAACTAAAAAAAAAAAGATGGCTTTAGTATTTTGTAAATATCTCAAAAACTAATTAAATTTTTTTAAATCTAAAAAAAGATTCAAAAAGAGGAGGAAATTTCCTAAAAAAAAGCTCAATTCCCGGAATTGTAGCATCAATATTTATAATTTTCCCAGAGGGATGAAAATACGGCCGAAAACGGGTACTCTGGCTCGGGCAAGCCACACCCACTTTGGACACTTTAACAATAAAAATTATTTTAAAATACTAAATATGAAAATAAAAAATTGGAAAAATTCAGGCACTAACTGAATAGATTAATGAACAATAATCCGCTTGAAAAAAATTTTTATCACAATTTTTCAATTAGTTAATCAATAGTTAATTAATAATTTTTTTCTGCTTGAACATGAACATTGCAAGTGTGATAATTGTTAAACTATAAATTTAAGATTTTTTTCCTCTTTTGGAGCAATTCTTGAAAGGCTTCAGAATAGAACCCCGTTGGAAAAATTAAAAAGTTTTTATTTTTCAGTTTTTTATTAACAATTTTCGTTGTTGCAAAATTAAATACTTAAATTAATCATTGAAAAAAAATTTTTTTTTAAATATTATCAATAATCCGTTTTTATGTTATCAGGAACTACATAGAAATAATTTTTTTAAATTTTTATCTCTAATTGTTTAAAAAATTGTTATAAACAAATGCGTTGTTCATAAGATAATTGAAATTTTTTTTATGGAATTTCAATCTTTGATACAAATAATGATTTTTAAAAGAAAAATTGTTCCTTAAAAAAATTTTTTCATTGCTTGAAAACGCATTTGTTAATTAACAATTATTTTCTCCCGCTTCTAATTAATATTAAGGAACCATTTTTTTTTTTAAATCTTTCTTTCTGATATAAAAAAAAATCCATTTTATTTAATTTTTCATTGTTTATGCAATAAACAATTTGTTATAAACAAATAAATTTTTACCTTATATTTTTTTTTCTATTCTAATTTCTGTCACAAAAACAGACATGATTTTTTTTCTTTTTTTAAATTTTTTTTATTATTTTTTATTTAATTTTTAAATATAAGTTCTCTCTAACTTCGTCATTCTTACCTGGTCTTCATCCTTAAAATTATTATAATTTACAAACTAATGGAGATACGATGAAAATACTTAAGACTTATTTATTCTCCATTACATAAAAAACAAATTTCCATTAGTTTGTAAATTATAATAATTTTAAGGATGAAGACCAGGTAAGAATGACGAAGTTAGAGAGAACTTATATTTAAAAATTAAATAAAAAATAATAAAAAAAATTTTAAAAAAGAAAAAAAATCATGTCTGTTTTTGTGACAGAAATTAGAATAGAAAAAAAATATAAGGTAAAAATTTATTTGTTTATAACAAATTGTTTATTGCATAAACAATGAAAAATTAAATAAAATGGATTTTTTTTTTTATATCAGAAAGAAAGACAAATAATGATTTAAAAAAAAAATGGTTCCTTTATATTAATTAGAAGCGGGAGAAAATAATTGTTAATTAACAAATGCGTTTTCAAGCAATAAAAAAATTATTTTAAGGAACAATTTTTCTTTTAAAAATCATTATTTGTATCAAAGATTGAAATTCCATAAAAAAATTTTCAATTATCTTATAAACAACGCATTTGTTTATAACAATTTTTTAAACAATTAGAGATAAAAATTTAAAAAAATTATTTCTATGTAGTTCCTGATAACATAAAAACGGATTATTGATAATATTTTAAAAAAAAATTTTTTCAAGCGGATTATTGTTCATTAATCTATTCAGTTAGTGCCTGAATTTTTCCAATTTTTTATTTTCATATTTAGTATTTTAAAATAATTTTTATTGTTGAAGTGTCCAAAGTGGGTGTGGCTTGCCCGAGCCAGAGTACCCGTTTTCGGCCGTATTTTCATCCCTCTGGGAAAATTATAAATATTGATGCTACAATTCCGGGAATTGAGCTTTTTTTTAGTAAATTTCCTCCTCTTTTTGAATCTTTTTTTAGATTTAAAAAATTTTAATTAGTTTTTGAGATATTTACAAAATACTAAAGCCATCTTTTTTTTTTTAGTTAATTGTTAATAACTTTTACAATTTTTTCATGCGGAACTTCATTTTTTTCAAAAATCATCTGGATATCATTCCGAATCGAATGACACCTCAATCATAATTTTCGGAGACTGCTGAAAAAAGTTGGTCTAAATGGCACTTGTTGACTAGACTATAGATGAGTAATACTCAAATAGAACTGAAGGTAACATCGTTTCATAATGTTATCCCTCAAATCATGACATTATTGCCATGTCGCAATTTTTTAAGGATACAATAAGCACGTTAGCTAGATTTTGATATTTGTCGGGTAGATTCATGGCAACGAAAACCCAAAAATACTGTCTTGGATGAAATATATAACAATAAGAAGGCAATTGAAACGTTTATTGCAGCTTGTTGGGAGCATGTAAAAACGATAGTATTTCCATCGCTGAACGGAGATTCTTCGTTGTCGATATATACAGTCTTGTGTGATAGAACAATCATTTGAAGCTACCAGTATCGTAACTATCGAGAAAGGGAAATCAAATTGTAAAAGAGAAAAATTAATGAATTATGAAAAAACTGTTTACAAAATCCTGTGGAGATTGTTTCAACTTCAGGTTTCCATCCCATATACGCAGGGTTGCCAGTGAGTCACTATTGTCACTATTGGTCACTATTTTAAAATTGTGTCACTTTTCTCACTATTTTCGAAATTTGGTCACTATTGTAACTATTTCAGAGCTTAGAATTGGTTAGAATAAGGTACTCGTTAGAATACCTTGCATCATTAAAAATCTAAAACCAAGAGCACTTGCAATTACCAATCCAGAATACCACCAAAAAATTTAGAAATAATGAAAAAATACCTTGTACAAAATAATTACCAAACATCACTAGTCAAAAATAATACTAAGCGAAAAACAAAACACTGAAAAAACGAGTAGATCAACACAATCGACATATAACAAAATACCATATGTAAAAAAATCTTTCAGAAAGACTTGCAGCGGTTATTGAAGATGAACATTCAAAAATAGCGTTTGAAAATAAAACATTATTGGAAGACATTTCTCTTCACACCAAAAAACAAAAACATCAAATATGGTTAACCAAATAAGTGTGAGAATTGCTCTCAGGGCTATATAGGACATACTAAATATTACCTGTAACAACACATCACAAAAAAAGATCACAGTTTTAACTTTATGACATCCATCGTTTTTGATACGCAACCCTTTTTATCTAAAAGACTACTATGTGAAATTGTTCATATATTCAGACATAACAGTGTCAATACCAGAAGTAATTGAAGGTTCAAACACAATATTTTTTAGTTTGAAGTTAATCATATATTCACGTCTTTGATGTTTTTATTTCCCCTTCTTTTTTAGTCCGTTTTATAAAATTTTCAGAAAAAAAAACATTTGTACTTGGCTCTCAGTATTCGTGTATGTGTTGATGTTTTAATTGTTCAAATAATCTTGAAATGTCCGTTTTTGAAATTATTTCAAGCATTTTAAGTAGAGGAAAACAAAATTTTCGTCAGTCCTCCCGAATATCCAAACTTTTATTCTAGTCGAATTTTAGTACATGGTGGCAAGTAAAACAAATTTTCAAAAAAAAAAATCCGTTGTTACAGAACCCTGATGATGATTTAAATATAGTTCAAAACATTGGCCCAAAAAAAAGTTTTTCTTTCCAAAGCTTAACTTTGAATGATAGGTAGAAGTTTCAGTGAGATTTTAAGTACAATTTTCAAAGTACAGGTTACTTCAATTACTTTAATCTTGATAAATATTCTTATCCTCTTTTTGTAGTATTTATCTTGGCCTTCATTTACTTTCCATATCCTAAAAATTTCTCATTAAAATACTGCAAATGAGCTCTGGAATGATGAAGGAAAATATGACCAGCTTTCATAGAAGTTCCTCAATTGGTTGGGAAAATGTCACTATTTAGAAAAAAAGCCAATGAGTAGTCACTATTTAGAAAAAAAGCCAATGAGTAGTCACTATTTCTGTGAAAATTAAGTCACTATTCTACTAATTTTCAACCTCTGAAGCGCTGGCAACCCTGCATATACGGTTTCCATTATTTCTATTTTATTGAACCTCAATATTTCTGTTAACAACGCACGACACTGCCGTTGGGGGAAGATGTCCCTTACATACATATCTTAATGCGTGTGCGGCGAGTTACTCGTCTAGGTTATGTTATTTGATCGGAGGATTGAACTGATTCTGAATTTTGTTTTTTGGTATTGTGAAGTGAAATAAATCATAACTAGATGCATATTATTTTCAAAACAACAATGTAATATATGTATACACCAGAATTGAGATTTTTAGTTGGATTTTCAGTAGTTTGACAATTCATTTGAGTTAGGCTCTAAAATCTTCTTCGTGGAATTTATGTAGCTGTTATTTCAGAGAACACACACATTGGATAGGTGTAAATTTATTCATTTGGTAATTATAATATTCAAATAATCATTATTTCAAAATATCACGTGACGGTAAATGGCATTGCTTATCAAATTTTCTGAAGACTTGAACTCCAGAAAACAGAGATGATGGGTTATTTTCAATATAATCAGACTGTGGATTCCATCAGCACAAAGAGTGAAAGATGCTGCTACTTTATTGCTAACGGAAAAATGTTGGCATATTCAAGCTAGAAACTATGGAAATAATATCCGGCATATATTTTTTTTACACTGCCTTCCGGAAATTATTATTTTCAAGAGCCGTGCCTTGGTATGCCTCCTAAGAAGTAAATTGTGAAGTAAAAGCAATATATAAACAGTCTGTCCCCGAATTAATCTGAAGTATTAGGTACAGCCATGAAAAGTATCTTGAGAATTTTTGTATCAAGGTGTTTGTTCATGTACTCGAGATCGCGTTTTGAGTTTAAATATTTCTCTTTCAGTGGCATCACTGGGAGTTTTTCAGGGATGGTTGTTTTGAAATGACGTCGGAAGTGATTTTGCGTTAAATAGTGAAGAGGCTTTAGCAAATATTCAAATCATCAAGAAACATTAACGGAAATTGAGATATTTTTATATATCCACCCTATACATTTCTCTAAATCAATCCATATAACAATCAAACTAAGCTGAGACAAGTGGTTTGCTGTGGTAACCAAAGATTTGCTATGACAACCAAGTGTCGAGGTGACAGACTCTGCATTATTTAAATTATTATTAATAAAAGCAATATTTCCATGGATTCGTCAGGCGAAGAGCTTCCAGAAGCAATTTTAAAGGCAGCAGATGAGGTAAATTCAGACCTGTGAACAACAACAAAGATACGACAAGCAATACAACCAATTTTTAAACTGCTGTATGGAAAAAGAAGTGAGCTTCAGAGAAGCGGTATTCTGGCGTATTTTTCCGAGCTGAGTGAGGTAGTGAAATGATTAGTAGATATAAAACAAAACTTGGAAACAAGCTCATGAGTTGACATGGTTCCTAAAAAAGCAAAATGACAGTTGTTATTGCAGATTTTTACCAGAGACATATCCAAATGTATACTAGCCACTGATGAGATATATCTTATGATTACAGTATGTACCGTTTTTACTCTAGCTTGACGATATCCAAGAAATGGGAAACTTAATTAGTGTGGAATTTTCCGATTGCAAAAACCATACTTCAAGATCCTTCGTTATATCTGAAGACGTAAATAATGGAACCTTGTTGAAGCTCTGTGGAAAGTATGCAAATCCACGGCACTTTCATTTTTTTATCAACTATAGAAAAGGAAAATGCTCTTTTCAGTGCCTAGGCTGAACACATTTGGTAAAATGCCTGCAGAGATCGCTACCTACTAAATCCTACCTAACCCAGAATGTTACATAGGTCACAGTTTTAGACGATCCTCAGCAACGTTTATAGAAGATTGAAGCGAAGGGATAACCAACATAACGTCGCCTTTTGCACTATCGATTAAATTCCTATACTCTCTTGTAGCAAACAAGCTACATTTTCAGGTCTGAAAGAAGCATGTGTATCATTCCACATCGGAATCCTCGCATTTTTAGAGAGTGATTTTGGTAGAGTCTGCGAAGATAAGGAAATAATTCGCAAAATATCTGTCCCTTAACATTTTCTTCTCGGGTAGAATTCGTTTACCTGAACCACATGACTTGCATCATCCGACGTTGATGATAGGTAAGGAGTTTGAGTTTTTTCACCAAGAAAGAGATATTAAATGGTGACGTTAAACCAAAGTCAGAAGAAAATGCACACTTTTTTTCGATCTATAAACTTTTATTCAAATCTATTTTCTTTCTCAAGAAGATTCTGGAGAAAGTTAGATGATACCGTTGATTTTCCTGTGGAAGATTTCGATTTGAGTTGGTATGCTTTGGAGAAGGTGGCGCCTCATAACTGTAGTCTTTATGCATAATCAAATTACAGTGGGTCCAGTTAGCTCTAGACAGCTTATTGCAGACCCCCTTACGCCGGCACATGGAATGAATACAATGATTCTCTGGTGTTATCAGTTTCATCTGAATAATACAACTGTTAAGATTGATAAACGAATTTTATGAAACCTTTATTCACTTCTATTAACTTCAACTAACTGACATGTCATTTTAATCCTATTTACTGGGTCTTGATATCACACCAACAACTATTTATGAAACTACAAATACCCCCAAGAGGAATAATTTGTTTCCTAATATTGTGAATAGTACCTATATTCGTTCCATATTTCATTGAAGATAGTAGGTACTAGAGGTTGATCTAGAAATTAAAAATAAACATTTTTCTAGACCAGATGCCATCTCTGGGAATGTGAATAATTGCAACTAATAATGAAATATGGTGGATTACGTAATCCAATCTTCCGCAATAAAACCTATACAATAAGTAAAGTCGTCGGCAAGTATTCAACAAAAAACAACTACTGCCCCCTACGACCATTGAATTATATTTGTTTAATACTTGGCAAAGTTTTCTACAAGAACCACTTTGCAATGCATTTCAAATATCAAAGCTGAAATTATTTTTCGATTTAATTGGGGGAACACCTCCGTACCGGTTTCATGGTCATTGTCAATCATCAGCGAAGGCTAGTTCGACCCAATTGAATCGAAAAATCCTTTCATCCTAATTGGAAATCCCTGAGACATACACTGAGGTATGAATTCAGCGCCATCTCTGGGTTCCAGTTTAAAATGCACTCCGACTACGTGTCGACTTCAAGGGGCGACACCACTTGACGGAAGACCATAAAACTAATAATGAAATATGGTGGATTACGTAATCCAATCTTCCGTAATAAAACCTATACAATAGGTAAAGTCGTCGGCAAGTAGTTGTTATTTGTTGAAGTCGACATTCTAATCAAGTAATGTTGCAATGTATAGTAAATAAATATATTTTTTCTCAACTGTTTGTATCAGTATAGTTTTTAATTGGTGCATATACAGGGAAAAACACAAACTGTGCGGGTAGAGGACGGCTATTATTATTATTTGCCGTGGCGCTCCGGGGCGACTTACTGATATTGTCGGTGGTGTATTCACTTTTCAGCTGTAGGAAAACCCGGAAAACCTACAGTACCACCCCGGTTGGTCGGTGCGCACTTCAAGCTAGCACCAGACGTCAGGATTGGCATCTAGGCAACTCACATCACACTTGATTCACAACAAGGCATATGGCCACCTAAAGAGACCCGTGTACTTGAGAAAAAAGATTCCGTACCCGAGCCTCGAACGTCTGTCTGATGCGAGCTAGAAGTTCCACTACTAGAGACCTTAGCCACTGAGCCACCGACCGACCATTCTATGAAAGTAGAGTTTTAGTAATTTTCTCGTCAGGAATGATTTCATCGAATTATTTTACATGTTATGTTGTTGTGGCTGTGAGTCAGTTTTCAGGCTGAAACATGTTTTTCCCTTTATATTTGCAAGTACTTTATAATATCTGTCGGAAAAAGGTTTCTTAACTAATATTTATTTAAGTCTTTTTAGTGATTTATTAAAGAATAGTGATCTGCACAACATAAAACTCTCAGTCAGAAACTTGTTATTAGCTTTTTAGAATTATTTAATTTAGTAATAGTAGTAGTAGTAGTAGTAGTAGTATGTAGTAGTAGTAGTAGTAGTAGTAGTGATAGTAGTAGTAGTAGTAGTAGTACTTTATGATTATCCCAAGAAACAATTTTGTTTATAATAGGGATATAAAAAATAATTACGAAATAATTATCCAACCTCATTTGACAGTTATACATAAAATCAATAGAAGTATAATTCATAACTAATAAAAATGTAACTAATGCTACCTAACCTTTGATAAATAAATAAAAATGTTTTATTTCTGATCCCCGAAAACTCCTAGATTCCAGTTATGGATAGAATAGGATCATAAATCACAAAACTCATCCGCTATCTTGAATTCCCAATTTCACTAACAAATCTTTATTCCTCACCACAAAAATGGCCCCCGCCGCTTTGAGATCTTTGAAGCAACCATTTCTGACCCTACAATCCCCACACGTCAATTCAAATTGATTCAGACTATAACAATTAAACCTTGTCCTCTATAATTTTTTCATCAATCGCATCAAATGGTTACACGATTATTTCTGGAGTTTACCTATAATTAGGATCATAAATCATAAATAATCGACGGTAATTTTTAATGACCTACATATTAATAATTACAGAATTTAATCGTTATTTGAATCAATAAACTCCAATGAAAATTCTTCTGAGCTCTCTAAACATTCCTAGATATCGATTTAGAATTTTCAAAATCCACTTGTTGCTGCTCACATACTAGATTTGCATTGCTTTTGTAAAATTTGTTCATTCATCCCAAGATCGGACTAAATCAAGATAATTAAATTCTTTCCTCACGAAAATAAATAATGTTGATCCCCTTAAAAAAGAACGGAACTGTGCTAGAGGTGTTTTGTTTTGATTCGACCGTCAGAAACCCAAAACATAACAGTCTTCGCTCGAATTATCTTCGGTTCACAACATCGTTTTTATTTGTGACATCGGGCCTATCTATAGTTCACTTCTTGATCTGAGGATTAGAGATATTCCATGGGCAGATGATTAGAGCCTTTTGTATTGGTCCTGATGTAATTTGTGCCACCTCAATTTTGTGATTCAATGGTACGAAATCCATCGTTCCAATCGAATCACCATAAGCAGAACCATTACTATATTCGACAACTACTTTATCATCATCGAATGCTGTGTCATGACATCCAGCATGCCTTCATAACCTACCCTGTCTCTTTCTGACTGCTCAAAAAAAAACTGGAATAATTGAAGCAAAAGAACTGTTCGCCTCCTTTCAATCGTCTCTGATATCTACAATCTCTCTCCGTTGCACCAAGACGTCGGTTTCACTCAGAGTCAGCAAAGAGGGGTTGGCCCCGGAAAAATGCCGACTACGGAGATGATTACTATTTGTCTCTTTCCTTACCTTTCCGGATATATTCTTGTTCCTTGATCTGCCCTCGACTATAATCCTCTTGTGACGCTGGCGGAGCGACAATGTCCCATAATTTACGACCAATTATAGCCCATATTCGCAATAACTCGAAATCATGAGGAACGTTAAATTGAGATATTGCCGGAGTCGACCTGCATTAAGAAAATAAATTAATGAAGGGATGTTTTCTCAGGATGAGAGAGTTTCCATTTCGTTTTATTGGAGAACGTATTGATTCTAGATTGAGACGGGTTGAGTTTCACCTTTTCTTTGCTTGTTGAGGGTTTTATGGCTGCGCCCGGGGCGTTGAATGGAAGCGGTCGGTTTTAGAATCACTCGAATGACTTGCCAAATGGAAAAGTGCTTTAAACTTTCTTGAGAAGATACAAACGAATTTCGTGAATGAGATTTGGAATTTGGGTTATTACATCCTCAGTTTCTCGTGAATTAATACATTCAGCCCTATAGCCTATCCAGTAGAGTGGCACCGCTATGGAAATTGCGGGCAGATTGGAGTTTACTGGTATGAGGCATATTTATGAAGGCTGGATGGGATTTGGAGGGCGAATTCTGCTCTCAATACATAACTTATCAGCAGCACATATTTGTGGAATTTACTTGTACATGATTAGTTGAGGGAAGGTATATTTTTTACAGAAACAAATGAAAATTCTTCAGTAAACAGGTACTATGGAGGCGATGAAATAAAATTCATTGTTGTTAAAACTGGAGTCAATTCACTATAGAAAACCTTTACAGATGAAAACGGTTCCAATTCTGTGATGAAATAGTTATTCAATCAACTAACGTGGGCGATTAATGTTCGATATATTTTCAAGCGAAACGAGCGCGTCAATTAATGTTCGAAATCTTTATTCACATTTTAATATTCCAGTTGATTACAATATTTTTCATTCGACCTCAATCTCGTCGAAATAGGGGAATTCTTAATTAGAAGATATTCAATCATCGAAATGAACCGTAGATACAAACTCTTTCGACCATTAATAATAATGTTTTCATTTGAATACATTTTTATAAAAATTTTAGATGGTAGAATAGGAGAAACTGAAAGAAGGTACAGAACAAATTTATTTGTAGGCTCTTATTTAACATTGATAGGTATCTTCAATGATCGATTTCCAAAACGCATGCATTTATGAGAAATCGGCCATTAATAGAGGCCATTTCGTTTGCATTGAAGAACATTAATCGATATTATCGATATATGAACAAGAAAATCGAGCCATAGTTCAATTTTCAATAAATATTTAAAAATTTAAAATATGTCCTCAATGACAATATGATACCATAATTAGACGCACTTCACAAATAATAATTATTACAAATATGAAATATAAAATATATAATTTATCAAAATGTATAATAAGATGTAGGTCTAACAAAGTTTGATATGAACTATATGCCCAGTTGTTCAAGCGATACAAACCAATCAATAAAGCATAAAATGAGTTATTTTTTAACAAAAATACTAGTAGGAAACTGACTGTGCCATCACATGAAATACAGTCCGTAGTAATATTCTGTTTTGTTTTGGACTCGAAACTTTCATTCTTTGATTTGTTACATTTTAGTTTTTTCCTTATAAAATGAAAACTCATGCAGCAATCTTGTTGCCTCAAAAGAAAAAATTGTAGAGAATTGAAATATGAACAAAATGAAATTTTTCACGACCCAATCGCATCTTTAGTAACGGAGAAAAACTGGAAAAACACAAAAATTTTGTGATTTAAAAAAAATCATAACTCTGTAATTTTTTAAGTTGTAGGGTTGGCCCTTCTCATGAAAATATTGAATCATGTTTTATTTATGTGTGCATAAAACAGGCGCTGTCAGATTATCAGTTTTGGCACAATTGCTATTTGAATTTTTTTCGCACCATCTTCCAGCGGACCTAACGGATGATAGTACGATTTCAATTTCTCAAACAGATTTTGAGGGTAGAAGTTCAGGACCACATAATATTACTATTATTCTCATTTCGCGCAAAAATGGTGCGACTACAATCGAGACCATGTAAACGGTCCAGTAGTAGGAGAGACCGGGAGATGGGGGGAAGCGTATTATCACTTATCGCTGTTATTAGAAGAATTCTCGAGTGAAAAATATACTAAATTCGAGCAGAGTAGATTTTTCGGAATCCTTTCGTTCTCCAGAATGATCAGTATAGAAGAACATTGAAAACATGCTTCAAGAGTATGTAATTGTTTACAGCAAACTGCCGGTTTATTTGTCATGAGTTACGTTTTATGGTCGGTACTTAATAGCTTCGTAGCTAGTCTCGTAACATTATCCCCTCGTCAATTTTGATCGTCCCGTTCTAGGTGACAATCTTCATTTTTGTTTTCGGGATGCATTGAATCCTATACACCACGTCTTTTATTCTCTTCACCTATTCTCGACCTAGGTACAACCGAATGAGAAATCACTTCTCTGCCGTCGGCTGATTCACAATCTCTTTCCAGTAGACTATTTTCAACAGTCAAGGTTTAAAGTTGGTGATTGAACGGAGATTTCCTCCCAAGTAGGTCTTTTCGCTCCGATTTTCTTCCATCTTAGAATATCTGCAACGCTTGGATCACTTTCTTGCTCTTGTCTCATTTTTGCTGAGGTCCAATTGTCGTCAACCATTAATCTCACTTGGTTAATTTCTTCGCGACGTTCAATTCACTCACGATGCTCACAAGTATCCGAAAAATTTCTTCCGGACAATGCACGTTGTGTTGTACAATTCAGTTGTTTTTCTTAGCCTCTTAACAGGGATGACTCTGGGAACTCTACCATTGCTAGTCAGCATGCGCCCCGATATGCAAGCTAATTCTATTTTTATCGGCCGCCCATTTGAGGACTCGCTGGAAGACCTTGTCCTCACAGGTGATTGCGAACGTGGTGGAATTCTTACCCTGCAGTAATAAGATATCCCAATTTTCCACAACGATAACATGCCCTGTTCTTCTGAGTGCTTATTCTGCTTATCAAATATTCAATTTCATCCAGAACTTTCTCTGCGCCAAATCGTTTATCGACTTCTTCTGTTGATACCGCTCACACTTTCGGCTTTCTAGAGAATGTAACAAGGCGTCAGTAGTCCTTTTGAAGTGAATTAGTACTTTGGATTTCGGTGTCTTCCAGTCCATCTATGAATACTTAACTGTACCACTAGCTGTTCCTTTAAGCGTGTTAGTATTTTATAAATGGACTACATCCTTAAGATTTGAATTTGAATTGATGATATCGCTTAAAAGAACTAGGAGATTCCATTCATTCAATTTGTTACAGATGCAGACGATTCACCTTCCTTCTCCCAATCGAAATTCCCTTACAACGACCGCAACTCTCGCCGAAGTGACGTATTGGATTCCATCTCGAGCTCCTACGAAGGAACGAGAAAAATTCTCGCGGACTCCGAGCCCAGGGGACCCTTTTACCTGCCGCACGATATCAGAATTGATTTCGGAAAGGACGACTATCGGAAAGATTCCAGAACTGATTTGCCCCATCCCACCGTCGATATTGGGATTTCAATGGACATGGATCACGTGATATCGAAACGAGAGGTGGATATCGAGCCGATGATGGTGAATGTCAGTCTGCTGCATTATCTGGATACTGGAAGGTGGTTTTTGTCGGTAAGTGTTTCGTGGAGATAACAATATTTTGGGGGTGTTTGGAGAAGAGCGCCTTTTTTATAAACAGTGTATGCGTGAAAGCACTCAAGAGCACAGTGTAGGTTATGAGAATGTTATGAAAATAGTGATCTTATCGTCCAAGTTGGTGTATGCAAGATCGTTCCGAATTTTTATACAAATATAATGATCATCTGCTCTATATGTAAACACTATCTTTATACGATGAAAGGGATAGTAGCCAAGATGGAAAGCACCCCATCACTCCTATTTTTGGCCTGGTTCCCACCCACCAACAAGCTCGCCAAGCTGTTACGTGACATCATCGCCCGTGTTACCGTTTACATGTCACCCGTCATCAATCATCGGACACCTGTAATCTATCGGTTGTCACCTGTAGTAGTAGTAGTAATTGCGGGGAGGCCACTGCCGCAGCCAGGCAAGTAGACCTTCAGAGACCCTTCTTGCCATCCCTTGTTCTTTACATACTGAGACGTGTTTTTTTTTGGAATGTTGATGATTATTGAATGGAAGTAACTATGTCCGTCCACTCCGTAGTTTTTCATCTTCATATATTTGAAATCTCAACCTCCCGTTGGAGTCGCATTCGCTGAGAAAGTGAAATGAAGTATCATCGTCTCTTTCAGATTTGTGGCAAGTGAGGTTGTTAGTGATAGGTGTCTGTTATATTTGTTACGTTCTATCAGTATTCCTATAGGAAGAAGTGGTGCTTGGCGACTTCTGCCTAGGAGCAATGTCGTCTTTGACTTGCAAGAGCCGGTCGCAAAGTCTTTCGACTGCCTGCAAATGGTAGTATCCTAGAATTCGATCAGTTTTTCTTCCAGCCAGAGTGTCAGCTTCTTACGATGCCGAGTACAGGCTCTGGCTCACAAAACGGCGTCGCAGAACTAGTTCCAGCAAGTTCGTCCGCCGCTTCATTTCCACGCACTCATCTGTGACCCGAGACCCATACCAACAGATCTTCGTTCATTTCGCTAGTTCCTCAAGAGCATATCTGCATCCCTGTACGAGTGCTGAACTTGGAGTAGGATGGTAGCTGGCTCTGAGCGTAGCCTGACTATCTGATCAGACATAAACTCTTTGTTCGGACCCTTCTGCTGTATATCTACCTAGAGCTTAGCTTTCTCGTAAACCTCTTTCTTCCAGGTAATGCATCTGGAGCATGTTTGTCAGTCAAACATGAACCATCCGTGTAAACTATTAGGCCTCTTGGACGAAACTCCACTGTATTTTCTTCCCATTGCTCTTGCATCGGAGTCTTTCTTCGACATAACCTATCATAGCTCCTTCCTTCCCGCGTCCTCAAATGTACTGTCATTGCATCCTTCTTGATCCAGAATGGAAACAGTGGTAGCCACAGCCACCGCGGTTGGAGTCGTTCTCATTACGTCCGTTTTTATCAAATAGGCTAACCTCTGAACCTTACCAAGCTTTAGGCTCTGTAAGCCTGGCCACAATACAGCGGACCCATATTATGACTGCCATTATAGATAGCGCATAATGTCTTGGATGGTTCCCTAATTGTGTTCTACAATTCTCATCAGTTGCCATAAGATTGCTACCGACTTCTGAATAATCATATCCACATGCGGCATCTATGACCACTTCCAGATATGTGACTTGTTGAACCAAATCCAGCTCTTTGTCAGACATGGTGGGTGGCCCAAACCCGCGTTTGGTGAACAAGATCATTTCTGTTTTTGTCGGAATCACCGAGAGTCCTGCTTCATCGGACCATCTTTCAATTAGTTTACAGTACAATTGCATCGTCTCGAAGCTTTCTCTGTGAGTTTACCAAAGAGTTCTTCCATAACTCATCACCATAGATGGTGGGAGAGGCAAATTCCCTGAAGATAGCCCCCTCCCACCTTGGCCACCAGTCTGAGGTCACTCCGGGAAACCCCGAACATCTTCCTTGTTAGCGATGATTCAATCCAGTGACCAGCGAGTGAAACATCTCTCTGGCCATTAGTGCTGCCTGTATGGTCGCTGCCTTTGCCCTGTCAGAAGCACCTTCCACATCGAATAACACACCTAACGATACCTTTTTCTGTTTGCAAAAGGGGCACACCCTCAATCCCCCCTTTTATATAGTCTATTTTTCCCTTCTCTTGGGGATAAATACTAATCCAAACACTTTTGAAGCATAACCATGAAATTTCCGTCAGGTCTTGCTACCTTTTATTGGCAGAATAGAAAAACCTGCAAGCTCTTTAACTTTTCCCCTGCTCCTTTTCGAACTTCCTTCTCGCGATTTAATATGGGCACTTGTGGTCGCTTCTCTCAAGCGTTTCAGTGACTGTCCCAACCAGCGAAAGACATGATTCTTCGAATAGCTTTTGGCTATTGCATTTTCCATTTTTTGCTATATTTGATCACCTTCCACTAGTCCTCTAGGTCAACTATAATCCCCATCTAAATGGAAGGAACACCGCTACAATGTGCACTCTGAAGCGACTTTGCAATATAAATAGCTCAGTCGCCAGTTCAACTAGAGAAAAACATTATATTCGTAGCCAGTTCGATCCAACGATAGGAGCAAGATTTTTAATCGTATGCACAAAACTGAAATGCCTTTCAATCTCTCGAGTAATGATAGTATTCGTCATAACATTATGAATGATTAAATACTCATCCATTATCCCCATCTAGTTGAAACGGAGCACTAGCTCTGCGTTACAAGGTAATTTTACAAAATAAATGTCAAGTTCGCAATTTCAACTTAGCCGGTGTTCGAGCCTTCTAGATCTCTGGTGCACTATTTTCGATTAAAAAATAGAGGCGAATTATATTTTGAGTGTATCAGTTACGATGAGCGATTACTTGCAATATTCAAAGCACTTGTTTTATGTGAGTTGTCCTGATACCAGTTCTAGGGTTTTATAGTTGATCAGATAAGGGATATGCGATTATCGTTGAATTCATGGGAGAGAAAGAGACATAACTGTCTACTAAAGAATTCGATGGTACACGGAATCCCACCCCTGGAGATGAGAACTTGTTCAGATTACATCGGTTACGGGGAGGAGACGGAGGTGCTGCAGGTTATTCAGAGTTATACGGTGCGGTCAATAGTGGAAAATTTAACGAAAACTCCCCATATTTATGTACACTCAGGCCGTACTGCTGACCACAAAACATTCTGTAGGTCCGAGATGTAATTTTACTTTGTTGAAAAGCATCCAGATCCTGTAAATAATCTTCCAGAAGCTGATTGAGAGAATGCTTTAAGTTTCATACTAATTCTGAGTTTTCTGCTAAAGGCTTTGATAGACTAAAGCTGTAGACACAATGGAAGTTTTATGTAATACGTTTTAAGTTTTGGGATTTTGATCATCAACAAGAACAACAAGATTGTTTATGAGGCGTGATCAGAATAATAATGGCAGTGATGGTTTCGCGTTAAAAAAATATCCAAAATATGAAAATTAAAACTAAACATAAAACTTTCATTGTGTTTCAGCCTTAAGCCTTCCAACTTGCGCTAGTCAATAAATTTGAAAAAAAATTAATGGACACTGGAGAATTAAAACAACTTGCTTCTCCAGGCGGGAATAAGCTCGATGTCTATTCCTGGAGTGAAGTGCATTATAAACTTTCTGCGTTTATGAGATGCTTGAAGAAAACATTGTATTTGGTCCGTAAGTGATAGTAATCTTACGGGGGCGTAGAAGGGCTACTGTTATTCAAAATTTTATTTTCGGTAATTCCGAGATACCGTCAGTAACTCAGAATTAGCTAATTCAGAATTAGCTAATTCTGAGATACTAAGTCGGGATTAGCTAATTCTGAGATACTAAGTTAGAATTCTGCCTTTACATCTCGGAATTATCTAATTCTGAGATACTAAATCGGAATTAGATAATTCTGAGATACTAAGTCGGAATTAGCTTATTCTGAGACACCAAGTCGGAATTAGCTGAGTCTGGGATACTAAGTCGTAATTAGGTAATTCTGAGATACTAAGTTGGAATTCTGACTTTGCATCTCGAAATTAGCTAATTCTGAGATACTAAGTCAGAATTCTGACTAAGCTAATTTCTGAGGTACTAAGTCGGAATTAGCTAATTCTGAGATACTTAGTCGAAATTTGCTAATTCTAAGATACTAAGTCGAAATTAGCTTATTCCGAGATACTAAGTCGGAATTAGCTAATTCTGAGATACTGAGTCGGAATTCTGACTTAATATCTCAGAATATGTAAGAATAATTTTTTAATCAATAGGTGGGCCTTCTACGCCTTCGTATAATCTTAATTTGCCTGTTGGCAAAATAAATTCAGAAAAGTATTGCTAAAAAAATACCATTACAAAAAATCAAACCTTTTATCAATGGGGTGTCAGAACTGGGATTTGCAATTCTCTTTCAATTCAAATGCAGGAAGTATTTGTAATTCATGGCGAACGTAATAAAAATTGTAGGTATTAATGAATATAAAAAGCATTACATTGCACAAATGAGAAAGTAACCTCCCACACTTCAATGTTTCAGTAGTTAGGTCACGCACCAATTAACCCCAGATGCTACGCCGCCTTTCATAAAACCGTGACACCAAAACTGCGCCACATTTTCTCCAAACTTCCCAGCAACAAAACGGTCATTGTCGTCGTGGAAAACATCGAAAAGCCATATACCACACGTAAGCAACAGAGTGCTCTTCACGAGATTTTCTTTTACTAGGTGTACAACGACGAACTCCAGCCAAACAGCGTGGCCTTGATCATCTCCGAGGCGGAGGGAGTCAGCACTACTTGTCTCAACGACTGTTCGGGTCGGGGATCCTGCTACCTGGGAAAATGCGATTGCATTGACGGTTTTCAAGGGATCGACTGCTCCAAGAGTGAGTATTTACTTTTATGTGTGTGATGTTCCGGGAAGCTCGCTTTTTGTTAATCTCTTCCGGTATACGCGAAAGCAAAATGGTGAAGTGGCAGTTTTGTTTATGATATTTTTTATGTTGTGGTATACGTATACGGCTATACGTATATGCAGCCTGAATTATAAAATATACAGGCAACAATACTAACACTTCCACTAAACAAAACAGAAAAGTTGGAATTCACCAATACAGACATCCTTTTAGGTTTATTTTAGATTATCCCAGTAATTTATATTTTCTCAGCACTCAAATGACTCAATTGTATGTAAAAAAGTTGACGTGAAAGTCTCTGAAAGGAACCCGCACGAAAACATATGAAAAATTGGCTCTCGGTCAAATTGGCTGAAATAGTACTTTTTCAGTAACATGGGTCGATAAGAAATTGTGAGAGTTTAAATGATTTTGCATGTTCGTTTTTGAGATATGAGCGGTCAAAGTTCGTAAAAATGTCGAAGTTGGGTGGGATTGACATAAAAACACATATGGGGCATTGTCAAAAATATCATTTCTCGGACTTTTTTTTTCTATCACTATTTCAGAACAAACAAGTCATATTTTGGTAAGACATTAAAGTTCCAGTCTATTCTAGTCGACTAAAACGTGATATGTTTCTTGATAACTCTCTCTGTTTGAAATACGATTTTTATTTTGGAAGATACCTCATTAATAAAAACAATCAGATCGTTTTTTACTAAAAAAAAAAACAATTTGTTGGTACTGTTGATTAAATATAAGATGAAATAACTTTGTGATAAATTCAGTTTTTCAATATTAACTTTTATTTAGATACAGAGTGCGTTATAGCTATTTATGTACCGAGTGCGTTATATAGATCCTAACGCCCGGAGGGTAACATTCACCCGAGGGCCTTTGGCCCTAAACGACTTTGTTTACTCCATAATGCTTTTTGTTTTTCACGAAAAAATTATCTTAAACGACGTTATTTACTTAATTTTCTTCTCATAGTATTTACTGCGTTCTTGTCGGCCACTGAGCACAAGTATGCAATTGCCATGGAAACATTGAAGAGGTTGAAAACATTAATATATCAGCATTCAGTCAACTGATGGCTTTTCTGTAAGGTAATTCAAAAGGATACATTCCTAAATAATCAACTTACTTTCCATGAGAAATGCTCCAGATGATACTTTTCTGCTACATATAAAGTTTTTCTGGTAATGGGCGTATTTGAAGGATTAAGACGTGATGAAATGGTCAAGATGACAATTGATGACATTGAAGACAGAGGAGCCGTTTTACTGAACAAGGTACCAGAAACCAAGACCTGCACCTCAAAAAGTTTCACCATTGTTGGAGAAAGCGAAATAGGAGACTTGAACCTATTAAAAAGTACACTGCACTACGACCAAAAGGATGTAAACAACGTGGGTTTCTTTAACCTACAGAAATAATAAATGCATTGAGTAACCTATAGGTAAAAAAAATACACCGGACATTGTCTACACCGAACGTCGTCAACGTTTCTTGTTCAAGGTGGTGCTTCCTTTGATTCACTAAAATTACATGGAAAATGGAGGAGTAGTACGGTAGCGGAGAGCTATATTGAAGAAAGTATTTCCTCGAAGAACAAAATTGCTACAATTATAGCCCATTCCGTTTCCGAAAAACAAAATATTAACGTTCCGAACGAAATCGAATGCACATTCGTCGTTGTTCATCATCGGTCAACTCGCAGAACTTCAAACTTGGTACTAATTTTTCAGGAACATTTGAAAATTGTTATTTCTATTTGAGACAAAATAATTAGTCCCTTTGTTTATATACAGTTATAAATAAAACTTTTCTGAGTAATTAATTTATTGAACTACAGAACAAATCATTAAGCGGGCGTTATGATTCATAATGCCCTTCCTCACGCCCCGGGCGTTATTATAAAGCAGTAATAGACAAGTGAAAAATAAAATTCTTTGGTTAGGTCATTGATATCATTCTTGATGAATATATCATAAACTTACACCGTTTTGAACATATTGACTATTATCTATGGACGTTTCTTCAACTTTGTATGGTGCGATTAAGATAGGCAATTTTGAAGTTTACGGTATATCGATTAATTGAATTCTATTACATAACTTTTCGATATCAGTTGTTTGTTACTATAAACAACTCAAACTAGACTCAACAAGATTCAATTAAACAATAAACGCAAATTTGTAAATATTCGAACGAGTTAGAGAGGTATCAACAATGTGAAAGAATACGGGGTACCCTTCTCTCTGAGCGTTTCCACCAAGTGGAAAATAAAAGGCAAACATCTGTCAGAAAACAACTACTTCCCTGGCTAATACCACGACGGACATTGAACTACATCTGACAGATATTTGTGCAACGTTCCTCCAAGAAGACCCAATTGCAAGTGCTTGTCTCGTAATTAACAGATAATTATCCTTCATTTGGCTGGGAATGACCACTTGCAGACATGCATGTTTCGAGGTTTATTGCCTCTCATTAGTGACAGGGTAGGTCGGACAAAATTATAATTGTCAAAAGAAATTGATATTGAATTAATTTTGATAAAAACTCTAAGGCCAGAATAGAATATTCATATTGAAAAAAATAACAGTAACACCCCAGTTTTTGATGGTTTAGTAGTTGAAATGTTTTATTGTGTTGTCCCAGGGACTTACAATGAAGTATTATTTGTTTTTCTCAAAAACAAACCAAGATATGAAAAAAATTCTAGATATTCAAAAGTTGTGATTTCAGTTGCTCAATGTGAAACAAATACCAAAATTGCAAAAAATCAGTGGCGCACATTTTTTCTGTAAAAAATATTGGTTACGGTGCCTTTCGGGACGCCATTGGACATGATACTATTAATATAGTTAGGGCTAAATCAGCCTTTTACGACCCTTGATAACACTGCCAAATTTCAATAAAATTGATTGAAGGATTATTAAGATATTCACGAAGAAAACGGTTTCTATTAAAAATTTTGACACTCTGTATCTTGATGATAAACTTTTAGTCTTAGAATTCATCCAAACAATAACTTCTTCAAGTTTGGCCACATACTCAAATAACACCCTGTATAGTATCAAAAATTTATTTAAAAAAGATATAGGTAAGTATAATAGAGGTTAATTTATCGAAATACTGTAAACTTCAAAAATGTATATCTTAGGAACGCAACATACAGAGTTGAAAAAAAATACATAGATAATAGTCGACAATTTCGAAATGGTATGAGTAAAGTAAGGAATAAATTAACCGAACAGTTTCTAAGATATTCATCAAGAGCATTATGAATGACCTAAAAAATAATTTAATGCCCTCTGTATCTGAATAAAAGTTAATATTGAAAAGTAATAATCAACAGTACCAAAAAATATTTTTTTTTTGTGCTCAAGAACGATTTTGCAACTGTTTTCATCATAGGAGTATTATCCAAACTTTTAAAAATTCGTATTTCAAACAGAGATTTATCAAGAAAGAAATAACTTCCACATTCTCTTTTAGTGTTATCAGATTATGGATATGGAGAATTTCTTCAAAATACGGAGTTAGTCAGTACTTAATATAATAACGATGTAGGCACATAAAATTACTACCATGACTGCCATCAGTATAAACATTGATTGATGCGAACAATATTACGGGGAGAGTTTTTTCACTTCAATTAATGAAAAATGTCTCTCTTTGACCTATCACCTTTTTGTAATCGGACTGGAAATATTTCAGCAGATTCGAATAAAGTTTATTATTATCATTATTGAAAAACTAGACAAAATTCTGTGTTTTCCACACAAGTTCATATGGTATATCCTCTGTGAAAGGAAAAGATACCAGAGAAATTAGGCGATCAGCTTCTCCTACCTAGGAGGAAAAGTATATTTTCCTGTATGGATACTACTCTTTAGTATTCATCATTTACGTTCTATCAAGTGGCCATATTATAATTTGTGCAATTCATTGATCAAATCACGTAATCCAAAGAATATATAACAGAGACTTCTCATGTAAGTATACATGTAAAAAGGCCATATTGTAAAACCAACTACCAAAAAATTTAATAGTTTTGCCAATATTCCTAATGAACGCTTGTAAATTTGAATACTGTACAAAAATATATACTTAAAATAATATATCGAAAAAAACCTACTTACCCTAGCGATGATTTATATAAAGAGTCTTGAGACAACTCTATTGTCTGAATATTTTAAAAAATATTAAAAAAGGTTCCATAATTTTACAGCCTATGAACCATTGCCATGATACTCGAAACAAAAAGAAAAATGTATTTCATCCACGTTGCGAAAAATCTATAGGTCAACGTAACGCATATTACCTTGGACCTCGTCTTTATGACATTCTACCTATACGCGTAAAAGACACTAAACATATAAAAAGTTTCAAGAAAAAAGCCAAACAATGGATGTTGAAAGAAAATAGATCTTTTTTTGGAGATTTCATAAATCAGGTATGATCCGGACATTCATCAATGTTCACTGGTAGATGTGATCGAGTTATTTTTATAAAACTTGAATTACCTACAATGTCACCATCAAATTTTATAAAACCTATGTTATTGATATAATTTTAATGTGTTATGTATACATGTGTATATATATATATATATATATATATGTTCAGATAGGTTTCCGCGGTCAGATATTTGAAAACTAAAAGTTCGGGTTGAACCGCGTCTAGAATTTGTTGAAATTCGACGTTTCGGCTCCGATTTTGGAGCCATTTTCAAGAACTGAAATAGAAAGAAAATTAATGAAAGGTTAAAACGTAATTCTACGCTGAGGTCTCAATCTGCCTACTCCTCAGGTATAATTACGTTAGGTTTTTGTGACTTGACGTCGGGGTCTCAATCTGCCTACTCCCCATGTCTCGTCACTGGTTCTCTCTAAGGTCTCAATCTGCCTACTCCTTCTACTCCTTCGAGAGAACTGAGGAATTGTGGGTTGAGGAACTGTATTTATAGTGGACGTGGCTGTAATGGCAGTGTGCAATGTATTGGCGCGAGGTGAACTATGGGCGGGAACTGAATTGGCGCTAGATGAGCTGTGTGCGGGAACTTGGTTGGCGCTAAGTGAGCTGTGTGCGGGAACTGGGTTGGAATTATTACTACATATTTTAATATTTTACTATATATGTTTAGATTGTTACTACTTACCTATTTTTAAGTTTCTTTTTTTTACCGATGCCATGTACCTATGCTTTATTATTCCCTCCCTTTTTTGAAGATTTTTACCAACTCAGTATATGTACCTTCCCTTTATTAGTTAACATGTATAGAGATAGGAATTATTCATACTTATGATCATTCATTCACAATAGAATGAGAAGTCACACACAAGTGGTGTAGCAACCTAGAGTTGTTACACACACTTCAGTGATCTGTTCATGTTTATTCGCAATGATATCACTGTATGGAAATATTATGTAAATTTTAATTTGAATAAACATATTATTATGAGGAAAGACCTGGTATGAAAGCACGAATAAATGAATACGAACAATATATTAACAAAATTCCGCTGATTAGCACATTCTAAGATTTCTTCAAAGTATGAGTTTTTGCAAGTTATAATAATAATAACTCATAACGCGGCCTTACGAGTGTTACTACCATCTACGACACTCGTACGGTGTAGACGAGACACCGGTGTTGCCTTATGCTCCGGGCGATATTGAGACAAATGCCGAATTCCCCACCCTCAGGCAAATACAAGCCAGTAAGCCTGATGTAGTCCTCCTCGACCATCAAAGTAGAACGATTTTCGTCATTGAGTTTTCAGCTCCTGGCGAAACGAACATTGTCCAAAAAGAGGAGGAAAAACGGACTAAATATCGAGATCTACTCTTTGAACTCCGCAGGCTTTACCCAAACCATTCTGTCAAGATAGCGGTTCTGATGGTAGGGGTCCTTGGTAGAATGATGGACACACTGCTCTCAAATTTGAAAATCATACCGGCTTACTATGATGCGACAGAAAACTTAGCCGGAAGAATGCAGAAGGCCGTAATTCTTGGTTCACTCCGCCTTCTCATGACTCTCAGTAATCACTCACCCCACGAACGTGGGGAGTATTTACTGTGGCTAATGATACACCAGCGCTCCCTCCGGAAGTGTCGGGGCTCCGGAATCAGGGCATGTCTGTGTAATTCCTAACTGATTTAAAAAAAAATTATTTAAAAAAAGGTGAATAAACAGTTCAATTATACTCGCGAAGTTTGAAACTCGTTGCAATAAAATTAGAGGTGAGAATTAAATGTATGTGTATATTTTACAGATTTTCAAAATTAAACAAAATGAAAATAAAAAATAAATTATCTGACATGACAAAAGTGAAAGATTTCATGAAATAAATTTCGACGAGACTCTTGAACCCATGTTTTAATTTGTTTTTTGAATGATAGTAATGATTCGATAGTTTTTATATGATTTATTTAATAGTAAACCTCGTAATTTCCTCAACAGAAATGCTGTGTTACGATCTGCAGATATCACTTCACTTGAGTCTTGAAATGAATAGTGCCCTACAAACAAGTGAAAATTAATACCAAACGTAAATATTCAAAGAAAAATTGCGAAAACCTTCTTTTCTCTTAATTTTTGTTCTTACAGGGCTGCGTTTTCCATTCATTTCTGGATTATCATATACCTCCCCTTCATAGATTCCTTCAAAGTATGAGCTTTTGCAAGTTATGCTGTCTTACGATCTGCAGATATCACTTCACTGGAATCTTGAAATGAATAGTCCCATACAAAAAACTGAAAATTAATGCAAAACGGAAATACTCATAAAAAAATGCGAAAACCTTCTTTTCTCTTAGTTTTTGTTCTGACAGGGCTGCGTTATCCATTCATTTCTGGATTATCATATACCACCCCCTCACAATTTTGGTTACGATACGTCCAGTGTAGGGCTATCGAACGCCAAAACTTTGAAATATCCTGCATCAAGAGTTTTTTTTTACGAATCTCAAAGGTATCTTTTCTCCAAGACAGATGATTTCAAAAAAGCATTCCCCTGTATGATTCTGATATTTCTTTCACACGAAGATATTGATTTGCGTTGTGGGACTTCGAGTATTGGCAGATAGCTCTCTCTAATCAAAGAAAAGTTTCGCACGAGTTCACGATATTTCAGAAATAATCGGCACCGCGAAACATCTTCAACGCTTTACTTCGATGAGTTTATTGTTTTCTTGATCAACAGGAATCGCAAGTTTTAATTTGATTCTTTCAACTTCATCTTTCAAAATCCGAGAACTTCGTTGCTGCTGTCTTTGACATTTCCACCCTTCCGCGGGTTTTCCATCAGGGCGCTTCGGAACAAAGGTAGTTGGGTGGGAGGATTAATGTAACGTGAAATTTTCCTCGGCAATAAATAACTCTTGATGATATTCATAAACACGAATAGCCGGATAATGGTATCAGTTTGAAAAGGTTCAAAACAACGTAAACATTCCTAGAAGCTCAATCGGATGAGACTACATAGATATAATGGCCTTGTTTATCAGATTTTGGGATCTAATTGAATTTCCAAAATATACCAACTGGATGGGGAATGAATGAACAGTACTTTTATGAACGCTTTCTTTGAAATTCGTTTTGATGTAGCTGATTAGTATAGAAAAACATTAGAATAATCACTAGCGTGCGGAAAACTACACTTTCCCGCACTCATTTTAGTGTTGAAAGAGTCAGTTTACTAGTGCGGAAAAAAAGTGAATTTGTTAAGATCTTGGAGAGTTTTTGAATATTTGAAATATATATATTAGTATGGTTGTAGTTTTCAAACTGACTGAAAATTTAAGTTTATTGGAATTCTGCTATCATTTTTAATGAAAAGAAAAGTATGTCCGAGGGCAAACACTAACAACGACGAAAAATACAGAACAATTATGGATACATTTCACGATGAACAAATTGAAATTCGTCATAGGATCTCTTTATAGACCACCTAATTCTTCACCTCAATTATTTCTCGAAGAATTCTTTGAAGTTATATCTTCCATATCAGCGAAATATGACCACATCATCTGTGCGGGAGACCTCAACATCGATTTTCTTAATCCACTCAATCAACATTACATTCAATTAAGCGAAACCCTTGATTCATATGGGTTGTGCCGAATTATCGATGAACCAACTCGATGTAGTGTGACTGCCTGTAAATTACTAGATCTGATGATATGTTCAAAAACACTAGATATCACCGACCGTACTACAACTGATTGTTCTTCATTCACGGATCACCGATTAGTTTCATGTAAAATAGGTTCACCAAGTCAGTCCAAAATGGACTTCATTCATACATACAGGGACTTCAAAAACTTTAATTCCATAGATTTTTTATATGACATCAAATATGAACTTTGAATCGATATATCACCTCAAAAACGTAGACGACAAGGTAAATCTATTCAACACGCTAATCTTGACAACTTTTGATCATCATGCTCCTAAAAAAACTGTACGAATAATAAAGAATAAAGTTCCCTGGCTCACTGACAATTTGACGATGACGAGACTGCGCGACATAGCTTTAAAAAAATTTAAAAAGAGTAGATATATTCAACATTGGGACTATTACAAAGAGTTTAGAAACCTCACAAACCGCACAATAAAACTAGAATAAAAAGCTTACTTTGAATTTCGTCTCAGGAATACTGTCAACATCTGGAAAGATCTGGCAGCCCTGGATATACATAATAAAACACACAGAACAATCCCTGAACATCTCAGCAAAGTTGATGATATCAACAAATTTTTCTGCCATATCTCTACAAATACTGTGCTTCCCGACCCTGACCTTATGTCACATTTCTCGAATAACTCACTGCATGAGTATAAAAGCTTTTCCTTTCATGCAACCACAGACGAAGAGGTCTATAAAACTTTGCTCAAAATAAAATCCGATGCATCAGGTCTCGATAATTTGAATATTAAAATGATACTACATTGCTGCCCATATATCATTCCATACATTACTCATATCTTCAACACATGTATTGAAGATTCTGTGTATCCAAATATTTGGAAAAAATCTCTTGTCATTCCCTTTGCTAAAATATCGGTACCCCACGACTTCAATGATTTGCGACCTATCAGTATACTATGTGCTATATCAAAAGCTTTCGAAAAAATCATCGATGCTCAAATGCGAATTTATCTCGATAATAACGAAATTCTTCCCCCCTCTCAATCCGGAATCCGGTCGCACTACAGCTGCATAACCGCACTCCTAGAAGTTGTCGATGACATCCATTCAACAATGGATCGCAATAAACTGAATATATTGGTACTGATCAATTATTCCAAAGTGTTTGATAGAATCAACCATCAGCTACTATTACATTTATTGAAATATCTTGGTTTTTCCCCTAATGCAGTTGTTCTACTACGAAATTATCTGCTAAGACGTTTCCAGTGTATATCACTGGGAGGAAACAAATCAGATTTCTTGGAAGTGCCGAATGGTGTTCCGCAAGGTTCAATATTAGGTCCTCTACTCAATTTTCCTATTATCTACGTTATGCCAACATCCATAGCTATGCTGACGACACACAAATTTATATGGAATGTGATGAAGAAAATCTGGGAGTAGCTTGTCAACAAATTAACAGATGTAATTTCTCTCATCGAGCTGTCTAGAAGTACTGCCTTACAGCAAATCCTACCAAATCATTCGTTATGTTTTTTGGGTGACCTGCTTCGAAAAGGAGATGTTTACAAGATATCGAAATATTTCTCGAGAACACGCTTTTACCTCTCAAAGATCAACCGAATCTTGGGTTGATAATTGACTTTTTTTGATTTTTTCTGGTTGGAATGAATATATTACTATTCACTCAAATAGTTTTGCAGCCTAGATATCTCTGAAATTTTTTAAACAAGTCTTGTTGTATTTTTATGTCAGAGTCAGTTCAGTGCATGTCAACATTGTTGGGAAAATTTGAAAAAAAATTCAAGATCAATTTTCTCTTCTTTCAGAAGGACGGTAGGCACACAAGTGAAAGTAAATTCAAAATTCTTCATTTAATTTTTAACATGAAACAATACACAAATATGCAATATAAGTAGAAAACTAACTGAAATGGATAAAAACCCATTATTCTTTGACATGGTATGTCTTGAAACAAGCTACATGTAGTGCAACATTGCATTTCTCACATTTCATAGAAAATTTCTTAAGGCACTTTCGACATCTTGTCTGCTTTTCCTGTGGTATGATCAAATGATCCATACGGTCACATCGAGAATCTGCATTTTCAAGTTGTGAGGATTTTGATCTTTTAGCAAACTTTCTTTGGTTACCTTCCAGAATTGATAAAACAATTCTTCTTCGAAAAGTCAAGTGATCAAGTTTATCTCTTTGCATTCTGTGTAGCTGTCATGTATTTTGTTCAGCAAAATCCAACATATGACATATTAGAAGCATGTACTATTTCTTTCGACGAAGTGCTACTCGATACAGACTTATATTCTGATCTGATCGGTCAACACCCCCATACTTCGATCATAGAGGAAAATGTTTTGTTACCTCGTCACTCCAAAGAAATTAAAATAATTCGCTAGGTGAATTGTTATTCAGAACATTTTGTTGGCATGGAAACTGAACTTCTTCTGGAATCAAATCTTGAGCAACCCGCTTGTGAGATTTTTTTTCACTTCAATATTTCTTTTCTTTATTCGACCTCTCAACTCTATTACTGGAATTTTATCTTCGCTGTCTGTGCCATCAAGATCATTGTCAGCCACCGAAATTCTCTTGGTTGATAATATTAGTTCGATTAGTAACTTTTGAATCGTCATGAAAAATGTCTTATATGCATAATCTCCATCGCCCGAGTCTTCGTCCGTAACTGGCTCACAAGCATTCGTTGGAGGAAATATTGTTAGTGCTAGTCCATTGTGGCCATCTTCCCCACTGTCTTCGAGAGATTAAAATAGTGCAGAGTGAGGCCTCAAAAAAAAAACCTTCATATTCCTACTGTCCTTTTGGAAGAACATTGTGATATGTTGCCTCTATGAACTCAAAATTCATATAAAATATTTTATATCATTATTCAATAAATTGATGTTGTTTGAAATTGTTGTTGTTTAAAATTGTTTTTGCCGTTAACCAGCTGTCATCCCCCTACGAACGACAGCCCTCAGAAGTCGAAACTTGTGCGAGCTAAGGATTAACGAGGTCTTACCTTTTAACGTGTGATTCCTAATAATGTGTTGTTATAACAAAATATAACAAAATGAGCTTATTTTCATAAATACAGTAAATTACAATACTCACCCAACCAACTGGAACTCGAGTGGTGTGTCCACCATGAATTATATGATTCGTTCAAACGCGAAATAACATGTTTAATGACAACTGTGCGAGTATTATTCCGAATACCTAATATATCAAAATGTTGAATCCAATTGGCGCCATCTATGAAAACTTATTGAAACTTTTCCGAAATGCATATCACCGTCACTGCTAAAACAACAAAAATTGGACTTTGGCTCTCAAAACGTTAATAATGATGTGTATTTTCATTTTTATATCAGAAAATTTTAATATTTTTGCTTTTGAAAGGTTTTATACCTTTTTTGCACTTGTCAGGTTTCATAACTCGCCTACGGCCCCTTTTGCTGACGTATAATGCTTGGAATAAGCTTTTTCACCTGAAATGTTTATAGGTTTTCCGGGTTTTTCCACAGAAGAAAAGTAATTATGCCTGTAAAAATCGATGAACGCTACGCCAAATAATAATAGTGGGCGTCTTCTGCAAGCACAGGCTTCAACTGTGGCTATACTTTATGAGTATTTATGGAAAATAGTGACGTCATTTGTGAAACCAGTCTGCCTGAATGAAGAATATCTTTAATATTTATAATTCAATGAAAACAACGCGGAGAGCTGGACACCTATCAATTTTCGCGGAACTGGTAACTTTTTCCATCAGTTTAAGGCCATTGAGACCTTTTCATCTTTCAAATCACCGGAGGAAAATAGTATATTTTCAGATAGGGCAAAGATATCCTAATTCCCTATCTTCTGAAGATATTTCGGAGCTGCCTCGCCTACGGATACGTTTCTAAGATATAGAGGACACTTAAGGACATCTTCATTCCCAAGCCTGGTAAAAGTGACTACACTCAGGCAAAAGCCTTAAGAGCCATCAGCCTCACGTCTTTTTTTCTATAGACAGCTGAGAGGCTGGTAGACAGATACATCAGAGAGAAGAGACATCCGCTCAGCCTACTCAAGCCAGATTGGCAGGGACACGGAGACTGCCCTCCATCGACTCGTTCGAGGTAGGTTAGATCGTGGCGTTGCTACCCATCGACGGCGACGTAGAAGGAGCTTTCGACAACACGTCATTTTATTTCATTTGTCAAGCAACAAGGAAAAACATAATATCATGAATTCACGCAATGCTTTCTTAGAGGCTAGTTAGAGCAACTCTTATAAGTAGCTCCAGCGAGGCCATACCCGTGAGAGGCTGCCCGCAAGAAGGAGTCTCATCCCCTTTGCTTTGTTGCTTCGTGGTAGATGGCCTCCTAGTAAAAATGAAGGACCTATGCATATGGCATTGTCATCTTGATCGATGATGACCAGGGGTCCGGCCTTGTGAGAGGCACGATGCAAAGGGCCCTCAACGGGAGGGCTGACTGTAAACTCTGAAAAGGCGGAGATGGTTTTTTTCACCAAGAAACGCAAACCTTGGTATTTTTCAAAAAATGTCCAACTCAATGGGAGGTCCCGACAACACAGAAGCTCATTCAACTCTTGGACTCCAAGTGGGCCGCGGTGGTGTGCGGGTTGAGTTCTCGCCTCATAAGCCAAAGAGCGTGAGTTCGAATTTCAGCATTGCCACCAGTCTCGTGCATTGCATCACACGTATTAAAAGGTAAGGGCTACGTCTTCCCCTAGCTTGCACAAGTCTCTGACTTTTGAGGGTTGCACGTGGAAGTGCAACCGGTTGACGGATATAACAATTTTAACAAAGTTAAACTAGAACGAGCATATCGAACATAAAGTTCGAGAAAACTCAGCTGCTTTCTGAGCATGCAGAAGGGCATTTGGCAGTGCGTAAGATTCTATACTGGATCTACACGACTCTTATTCTTATTCTTAAATATCATGATGGCAAATAAATAATAATACATAAATAGGGTACAACAAGTGCAATGAGAACGGCACTCACCAGGGCGTTGGAGACACTCATAGGACTGCCTCCCCTGTAACCCTTCATTGAGCATGACACACGCAAAGCTTCAAATAATGGCGAGGAGAGGGAATGTATGAACATTCTTGATTATGGATTATGGGCCGTGATGGTCATGATGGTAGAGCGCTTGTCTCTTAACCTAAGGGTCATGGGTTCGATTCCCAGCATGGTCATCGGTCTCGTGCATGGCATCACAAGTTAGAAGGTAAGGACTGCGTCTTCCCTAGCTCGGACAAGTCTTTCGAAGACTTTTGAGTGTTGTACCCTTAAGGGTGTGCAGCTGGTTGAAGGAACTAACAATTTTAACAATTTTACCATTTTTTTTTTTAACAATAAATTGGTGAAGGAATAGCCCTTCCTAGAGATGGCAAGTGACAGTTCTTTACCTACCATACGATTAAGCAAAAGGCCGCAGTCAATCATTCCCAAACGAACTGGGAAGCAGATCGGGCTCCCCCTGATCCTTTTTACCACTGGGATCAACTGGTACATAGATGGCTCCAATATGGGTGAATCTGAGTGGAACTTTGTTAAGCCCTGGGAAATTTTGCCTCTGTATTTCAGACAGAAGTTTTTGCCATACTCGAATGTGTAAGAGAAAATATCAGCTGCCATGGCCACCAAGTCACGATATGTGCCGATAGCCAAGTTACTATCAAGACACTCACTTCATGCAGAGTAAGTTAGTAGGTATTCGAAAAAATGGCCACAAACTCCCCAAATTCACTTCAAATTGTTGTTCTATTTGAATAATGATTGAGTTTGAAAAATTTGTACAAGTTTATAGAAAGCAACCACCTTGCGGTCTTTTGCATTCAGTGTAGAATTGTGACTTCACATTCATTGGCATAGGGAAGAAAATGGAAATTTCCAGAAGTGGGATTTGGGAGATAGGGTAATTTCTCGTAAACGTTCAAAGATTGATTTGGAACCTGTTCTATTCAAAGTAAAAGATAATTGTAATGTAATACTTAATAATTATACTCTCTCATGAAAATGATGTTATATTAAAGTAATTTGTTCCTCCCTCAGTTACTCAGTGATTCATTTTATGTGGCAGACTTCAAGCCGCGCTACCAAAAACTTTATTACTCATACGTTATAATATAAGTTCTCACATCATCTGTTTCACGCTTTTCCTGTGCTAATAATCCACGTTCTTCGTCAAAGACCTTCATTCCGCAGCTCATCTAAAAGTACGGAGACGTTCGTCAAAGAACGACTAGGACTGAAATAGATGAAAATGGAAGAATTCATCTGTCCTCTCTTACAGGTAATCCAAAGACCACTCGAGCTACGCCCCTTCCTTATGAATTAATCCCTCGAAGTTAAGTGAGTTTAAAATTAGTTTCTTCTCGGTTGTGTCTTCGGATGAGTAAAAAGAAAAATGCCCCGCTGTAATTTCTACGGTATAGCGACAAAACAAATATCCTGAAACTGAAAATAAGCTTTCGATTAGTTTTCTGCAGGGGTTGTCTGTGTTTGTTTGGATGAAAGTAGCGTTGTTTTTAGCTGAACTACAGAATTTAATTTCACAAGGATATTATTTCAAAAATATTCACTTCAACGTATGAGAGTTTTTTAAATAGCTCTGGAAAACAATTGTAGAAGATAGCAGTCGACTATATCTATTTTCCGTTGTGGAAACTGGAAATCAGTATAAGGTAGTAATTAGGCATCATTGAAAGTTTCGTAAAAAATGAGTTTGACATAGATACCAGAACTACGGTCTGAAGAGGAGTGAAGTGCAATCGTGCATTTTAAATTCTTCAACGCTGTTTTTTCTTCACTTCAATGATTTGTTGGAAGCTACATGATGCCCGGTCCACATCTTTGCGAATGATAGTACCTTGTTTACGCTTTCAAATTTACGTAAATTGATTTGATTACCTTCATTAGAATTCACCTGATGATACTATTGACAAATGTATTTCTCAATGCAGTGCCACATTTATTTGATTTGAATGAATGAAGGGTTTCGTAATTCATGTCAGGTTATCGATAATATCAAATTAATTATAATAAATAATTTTGTTGAAACAGTCAAAATATTCTGTGCATGTGATAATTTTTTTTATTTGATTCAACAAGATTATTACATACACAAACAATATTCCGATCAAAATGAGTCATTGATATTTGGTTCAGGCAATTCAGTTTCACTTATATGATAATATAATAATTATTTAGTTCGAACAATACATTAGTTGCAAAAGACACTATAGATAAAGAACAAAAAGGAAACTTAACTAAACAAACAGGAGGGTAGGATTATGTGTAGTCATTACAACTGAGTGAGTATATGAAACTAATGAAGAAAAATTAATGAAAACAAAATAGGAGCAAAAACAAGAGAGGAAACCATTTTTTTCTTTTATCACCTTTCCTTTTTTGATTGGTTCAGCCCATCAAGACCATCAAGACCGTCAAGAAGAAAAGCTAGGTTTAATATTTCAAGTTTTCAATTATTTCATTCTTCAGTTTTCTAATTTTTTCCCTTTTCTTTTTTCTGCTTTTTTGATAGCTCTTTACATTTTTATTTCCTTTTCTCTAGTTCTTTTATTAATTATTATTTTCTTTCCCTTTTTTCTTGTTTTGAGAAAAATCAAGACGACTCAGTAAAAGTTCTGGACAGTGGGGAGGCAGCTAAAGATACATTTTGAGGGTTAAATAGTGTTTTTTTCAAAGTTTTAGCTGAAATATGCATTCCATTGGAAAAAACTTTCAAATAAAAGTTTCAATATCTAAAACATAGGTTTTAATAATTTTTCAACTATAGATCCCTCTAAATTATCGATAAAAACGTTTTTTTTTTTGTTTTGTTTATCTTTCTCAAATTATTTCTATGGAACTTGGTAAAACTTTTGTAATTTTTTCGAAGCCACATATTCACCTTTCAACTGCATAGGTATAAATTTAAATAAGAAAAATCCTAATTTTTTTATCGAGAAATTTAGTTAACAAATTTTCGATTTTTATTCGCGTGGAAAGATATCATTAAAAATGCAAAAAGCAAACTTCATGATCTTGAAAATTTTCATTGTTTTTATTGCAAATGAGCATTGAATTGGTGAAAAAGAATAATTTTAATGTAATATAATGCCATGTACATTACATTTTTCGTTGATGTTTTTGAAATAACCGAAAACAGTTTGAATAATAATTTGGTACCTAAATCTCCCAAGGCTATTTATTCAGAATTATTTTTTATTTTTTCATCAGAAATCGAAGAGTTCGTAGATGGAGGTGAAGGGGGGAAAATTAAATTAAAATGAATCTATTTCGACATTTATTTTCCTATGCTTCACTGTAATAAAACAATTTTATATTCCAAATTTTAAAAAGTGACGTTCACACAATTCATAGTTCATTTATGAAGAATGAAAAAATTATTCTGAATAAATACCCTTTGTTTTTTGAAGCTTTCATGTATTAAACTATTGTTTAGCTATGTTTGCGTTAATTTCAAAAATATTAACGAATAATTGAAAATAAATGGCATTTTATTACATAAATAAAAATCTTTTTCTCCAAATGACATTAAAAGCGGCCTTTTAATGACACTTGGCAGGCTTAGAAGATGTACTTTTACTGCTTAGGCAGAAAAAGTTCGTTGCTAGGCAACCTTCCAAGTAATAATTTAAATCAATCTGGTTACTAAAATTGACAATGACAAAGTAAACAGTAAACAAACAAATTCAACAAACGTCATCAGCGGTAAAAATAGTAACGCAGGGCCCAGTTACCTTTGATGAAATAATTCAGTAATTTGGATATTCATAATGAAACGCAATTTAAATATGAAAAAGTCGATTTTGCGTGGAAATGGAACAAATTTGAAAAAAAAATTATATGTTTCACACGGCAGAAAAGCAGATTTAATGCCTTGGCTGGTTTCATAGCCTTGCTACGCTCGGCTATGAAACACCAGCCGCGTCATTAAATCTTTTGCTTTTATGCCTAGTAAAACAAATAACTATTTTCATCAACTTCAATGCTTATTTCCAATAAAATATAAGAAATTCTCAAGTTAACTGGAAAATCGATTAAACAAATTGCTTTTTGCATTTTTAGCGATATTTTTCTATACGAACTTTACAATTTCTTCATATTATATAACAGTCGAGGTTTCAAAGAAAACAAAATAGTACTAAAAAATTCAAAAATTGAACATTTTTCAGCCAAATTTTCCAATTTCAATGAAACAGCTTATTTGAATTCGTTTTCAATCAACAATTAAACATTTTTCTTCGATAAATTACAGACATTTTGAAGATAAAAAAAACGTTTTCACCGAGTTTCAGGAAAAAATACAGAAATTCGCGAGAGAAAAATACTGAAAACAAAAAAAGCAGTATTTAGCGTTTTTCTCGTTAATTTCGAAGTATTGTTGAAAAATGATGAATACAAGTTTCAGATATTTTAAATATATACAACTCGAAACATATATAGCTAACCCTAGATTCTTCCCGAAACTTCCTAAGAACCGTCTTGATTTTTCTCAAAACACTTATAATTCAGCCCAAACTTTCTTATCACCCACACACTGCTAAGAATTTTTCGTGAATTCGGGTATTTAAAATCGGGTCAAATGATATGACTATCTGTAATGTTTCCCTGTATAGAACTAAGTCATACCTGGTGGAAGAGTAGCATGAGCATTGGTATGAAACGATATAAACTAATGGACTTTCTATGCCAATATATGAGTATTCATATTTATACTGAGTGCCATTATTCAAGAATATTGGACTATCAAAAATATAACATATACCATGAAACTTCATAGGAATTTGACTTCTGCTGTTCACAAAGTAGCTCTTTCTTTTTTTGGATACCCACCTTTTTTTATTGTCATAAAATTAATTGGTCATACCAATGATTTTTCACGTGGGAACGAATATTTATACATTTTTAGTTTTGATGTGATTGGGATCGCACGTTGGAAGGAGAGCGTCGTCGTCGTCCCTAATCATTCCCGTATACAAGATCGATCGATAAAATATTGTCAATTTTTCAGAAAATTTGTGCATATCTAAAATAACTACGTCCAGCTGTTTCGGATCTATTGGCTTTCTCAATACTTACTGGTAGAGAAAGAAGTAGTCATATCAAGCAAATTAGTTTTCTTTGAAAATCTTATTCATATTAGATCTGGTTTATAATCGGAAATGTAATTTGAATTTTGAACTCTCAGAGAAAATTGAAGATATTTCGTGTTAGATATCGAACTCAAAATAGAAACTTTCTTCATGTTCTTCGAAGTTCTTGTACGACACCTTTCAATTGTAAATGGATTCAAATGTATCCAAAGTATTAGGTCTGAAAAGGAAAGTAATTAATATGACTCCAGGGTTTACTTCATCCTCCTGTATAGATAATTTCTAAATAATACCTTTAAGATATTCATCCACACTCCCTTTTACCAACCATGTTCAAAGACGGAATTCTAAACTGCTCAGAGACACCCCTTTGCGTAGATTAATCTACAAAGTTTGAATAAGTTTGGAAATGAGTTTCCATTCCTAGCGCCTTACAGAGTGGAAAAACCGAATTGATGTGAGTATTAATTTATTTTCCTGTGGTAATTATTAATGTTGACTAGTATCTGCTTGAAAAACTTCCGTGTTGTCTTTTAGAGTAGTGACCACGCTCTTTTACTTGAAAATGCACTTCGGCCATTTTCATTGAAATTTGTATTGTGATGGCGTTCATGATCAAAACTTGCCTTCTGTTTTGTCCTGGCCATAGATAACTGAGAATTTCGCCATGCTCAATCTAAAACCCTCCAAGTGTTTTGGATAATCCACCATTCATTGGCTCAACAAGAACATCAATGAAGTCCATCATCACCTACAACAGACGATGAAACCTGATATTCTGACCTTAATAGAAATACAACTGAACTCCTTCACAAATGAGGTTCATATTGGGTAGTATGAATAAAAGCTAGCAAATGTTTCTACTATAGGTTTGTCTTTATCTTAACTAATCACAATGAATAGGTCTGTTTCAAGAAATCAGAGTAGAAGCAATTGCTCAAAGTTTATTCATACCACCGAATGCCTCCGTCCAGGCTACGAACTCCATTTCCGTTTCTAATTCAAAGGTGGTATTTGCTAGTACTCTGAGACCAATATATTTCGTGCCAACGTTGAGAGAGTTTGGATCCCAAACTCTTTGACTTGATGGTGGGTGACACCGGACTAAATTCCTCTGCTGCAGTTACTTATCACCGAATGATCCATCCTATAGCGACGACTTCGAGTTGTTATAACTTGAACTGGACTTCGAAACCATCCAATAACTCAAATTCTCAAATTTAAAATTTTCTAACAAAATGAACGAGCAGGTTGTCAAGCTGAGGCTTTCGCCATTACAAATGGTCTAGAACAGCTGGTCCAGCTACCCACTTGGAAACCATGTATCAAAAATACAAAAATCCGAAGCCTGAGACCGGAACGGAATATGTTGAAGCTAGAAACATGTACAAGGAGACAATCAAATTCTTGAAAGAGACTTATCACGCGATCAAATCTCGTTGAGAGTCATGACAGGTCTCGCTCTTATTGGTCTTGCGCCATGGCTGGTGGAAGAAATTCAACTTCAGCTCTTTTCCCTCCTCAATCAAGGATGCATTGAGGAAATAACCCCAGAATATCACTTAAATTGGTAGTCATATAGCTGACGAAATATAAGACGCAAATTCTCAACACCAAGAAAACTAGTAGATCTGAGGGAATTCCACCGATCATTCTCAAGGAATATGCTGCCAGTTATTTAACCTCTCTTATAACTTGAGGGTATATAATGTCCAACTGGAAAATTGCTAGAGTACAACTAGTTTCGAAATAAAAGGACAAAACTTACCTAGCAATCAAAAATCTACCTGTTTTATAGTTATTTTTATTGACACCTAATATGGAGTTCTTTCAACTTTATCTGACCTTCAAAAGTGACAGCACCACCACTTACTCGATAACAAAATAAACCATAGGGAGGAGCAGTACTAAATATGAACCACATCATAATATACATCCTCCCTTCCAACAATGAAATCATCCTTCTCAAACCTATTCAATACATAACAAAATTTTCAAACTTTTCAGAAAGACACTTTCTTAACCTCTTCCTTTTATACCTTCACCATTCTCATGTTCATCAATCCTACTTTCAGTATTCTCTGTTTCTCTATTATTTCTCTTTCTTCTGACTGCACACTCATCACCTTCCATATTCAACTAATAACTTTTTTCATTCATTCCATCTACAATTCCTTTCCCTTCTTCACTGTCACTCTGAGTACCTATAAAATAAAATCACGATTATGAGATTTTCTCGAACGCTAATTGTTTCTCCTGACTATCTATTTCCATTTTCTTTCAACCCAGTGCGATATAGGAGTTTTAGCTTTTTGAATGATTTTATCTGGCTTCCACATAAATGATTCTTCCATAAGACCATATTCTGACCTTCTTCCAATGTTTCGTATTAATTTCTAGCATAATAATATATCCCAAGGTTATTGATAATTTCAAAATAATTTGTCGTATACTTTCGAAAGCGAGTTGCTTGAGAACAGGCCGACGCCGAAGGTGGAGGGCTGTTACCTTAAAAATACTTTTTTCTTCGATTGGCAGCAAATATTAATTTTGCAAACACATATCAATCGGCAAAGTATCACTTTTCCTGCCTAGGCAGCAAACTGATTATTCTCAATGGAAATAAAACATTTGACTTTTTTCAAACCATAAAGAAATATGGTCAGATGACTCGTCAGTTCGTGTAATTAACTATCAGCCGCGGCATTCGATCAACTACTTTGCTACCTAGTAAAACAAATGACTATTGCAGAGCATCATTAACTGTGACCAAAATACGAAATAGATTCCATTTATTCAATAAGCATGTACCTTTGAGAACTGTTAGAATAACAAAAAAAAGCTCCATGGATAAACGACGAAATTAAACAAATGATCTCCGAAAGGGATAAAATTAAATACAAATTTAAAAGAACTAATTTGGCTGTATTCTGGAACAAATACAAATTTGTACGAAATCAATTTAATCGAAAGATACTCGAACAGAAAAAACAGTATTTCAATTTGATTTCTCACAATAAAACTTTTAAACAACTATAGAAAGAATTAAAAACACTAAATATAAATAGTAAAAATAAACAGGATCTACCTAAGTCGCTTCAAAATTCGGAAATGGTGAATAACTATTTCATCGACAGTATTCCTCAAAACAAAGATAATGATAACATTAAGGAATACTATGCACAATACAAAATTCGTAATTCTTTATTTCAATTCAGCCTTGTGTCAGAAAAAGTTTTCGAAAGTTTATCTAAAATAAAAAATACCTCTCCTGGTTTCGATGAAATTTCAATTGGGTTGATTAAGCTGTTAATACTACATGTATTACCATACCTTATGAATATCTTCAACAGCATACTGTTAAATGGCGTATTTCCTACTTGTTGAAAGAATGCCTTGATTTTACCAATTCCCAAAATAAACAGTCCTCAGACATTAAATGACCTTAGACCTATAAGTATACTTTCAGGCCTGTCTATGGTAATGGACAAAATCTAATAATATCTTACCTCCCACCCCGTCTGGATTCCGCCCTAATCACAGCTGTACAACTGCATTACTCAATATAATCAGTAGTAATACTATAAGTACTTCAAAATAATCAGGTTATACATCGATAACTTGTTGCATAATTATAAAGAGTGTCAGTTTGACAGTTTAAATAATCCGACCGCGAAGCAGGAGGATTATTCTGTCAAACTGACACGATTTGTAATTATGCAGGAAGTTTGAGATGTATTTATTTTGAAGTACGTATTGGATTTGATACGATTATTTTTTGAGTAAATTAAGTAAATATATAAACAACTTATTAATTTAAATACAAATTGGTGCAATGAAAGTTACATTTATTATATATATACTACGTTTTCTAAACTGAGTTATTTTCGGAGCAGGAAACGTGGCCACTGCTCATTGAAGTGCTGAAAATACTGGAGGTGTTATTACTTGAACCTGCAGCGTTTTTAAAATTGGATCTCATCTTATTTATTATGTTCTAGTGATGTTGTTCATCTATCTGTAGGTAGGGTTTGATAGAATTGCTATTACCATGTCCTGTTATTTTAATAAGTTCTTGTTCCGATACACCTGCTTTTGCCAATTGTGAAACAGCAGTGGCTCGGTGAGAATGATTTGAAAATTTTTTTTGTCATATTTAAATTTGCCAATTCTGCAGACTTTTTGGTCCATTTACTAATTTCATGCACTCCAATTGGCATATTTTTGTACCAGCCAAGGGTTTTTTCTTTTCTCCAGTTGGGATTTACTGTCAGAAATAACCTATCTGTTTCAATATTGATGTTTTCGCTTCTTTTCATCATTAGCTTATCTAGAAGTCTCACTGGACAACGACTCATTTCATTATGGTTAGGTACAAGCCATTTATTATTAGCACATGGTTTTGCTCCTCCCTGTGTGGTTTTGGTAAAAATAGGATTATATTGTATTCTACCAGTTGGAGTATCATCATTTCCAGTTTCCTTTTGGAAATAATGAGTCAAGCATGACGCTCCTTCATTTCCTCTCCACGCAAGTTCTACAGAAGCAATTAATAAAAATTCTATTTGTAATCCTTCCGGTGTATTTTCATCCCACGCTTCTATCATTGCTATGTACTCGTTATCTTTAAATGCTGATGCACTAACTAACCTTTCTCTTGTCTGGTAACATATGAAGTTCCCTTCTCTTTGAATTCCTTGCGTTTTGTGCGGCTAAAAATATGGGACTAGAGAATGGATCAATTACTCTATTAAACTCCTTCATATATTTTTCTTGTACTTGTTTTGCCGTAATGTTCCACATCGTTTTAACCACATTTTCTTTATAATTTTCTCCATTACATTTTCACATATTGAAAGCCCAATCTTTCAAAATGGACTCTGTCATTTCAGTGGAAATTGATTCATTTAGCACATAGTTTCTTTCACTGCAAAACGTAAGAAATTGTTTCCATACGTACTTTTTTGTTTCCACTGTATTATGAGGCTCAGTATTTTGTATACTTTCGTCTATTGCATTTGACGATAAATCTCCGAATCGACTTATTTTTGAACAATTTTTGAGTAACGTCACAATTTGACAGTTCTGTTTGTTGTATATTGATGTCGATGTGGTTACTATGAAAATGAAATTATTTTAAAATTTTCGATTGGTGGAGCTACTCTATGTATAATCAGGTATTATCGAAATTATACGATGTAACTTAACTATATTGGACATTCTGATTGGTTGAAAATCATACGAAAAAAATAATCGATGACATTGTACAAGCAAACGATGATGGTTTTTGTACAGCGCTCATACTCCTAGATTTTAGTAAGGCCTACGATACAATCAGGCACGATATTTTGCTATCAATCTTGGAATCCTGCGGTATACGTCTAGAAACTTTGCAATTATTTCAATCATACTTAACCGATCGCTCGCAAGTAGTCAGAATAAAAGATGAGTTGTCTAGCTGTAGAACAATCAGCAGTGGTGTGCCACAAGGATTAATACTTGGTCCTCTGCTGTTCGCAATATATACCAGCCAACTACCAAAATATTTGAACTACTGTAATATTCACAAGTACGCTGATGATACACAGATATATCACTCATTTATTCCTAGCGACGAGGTGATTGCCGAATTCAAAATTAATGACGACCTCAAAAAACTTTCTGAAATTTCAGCCGATTACTGTCTCAAACTCAAACCAAACAAATCAACCGTTATTTTATTTGGGTAAAATCTGAAGAACTGACTCAATCGTTTCAAATCAATGTCAACGGATCCCTTCTGATGATTCTGTGAAAAATCTCGGATTAATAATAGACGTGGCTCATTGGCTAAGTTCTCTAGCAGTGGAACTTCTAGCTCGCATCAGACAGACGTTCGAGGCTCGGGTACGGAATCTTTTTTCTCAAGTACACGGGTATCTTTAGGTGGCCACATGCCTTGTTGTGAATCAAGTGTGATGTGAGTTGCCTAGATGTCAATCCTGACGTCTGGTGCTAGCTTGAAGTGCGCACCGACAAACCGGGGTGGTGCTGTAGATTTTCCGGGTTTTCCTACAGCTGAAAATTTAATACACCACCGACAATATCAATAAGTCGCCCCGGAGCGCCACGGCAAATAATAATAATAGCCGTCCTCTACCCGCACAGGCTATGCCTTTGGGTACACTCTACGAGTGTTTATGAGGGAGTATTTTTTTTTTTATCCGTTAGGAATTACCCAGTCAGGCCCTGTCTCCGGAGCCCCGACACTTCCGGAGGGCGCGCTGGTGTGTCATTAACCCCAGTAAACACTCCCCACGTCCATGGGGTAAGTGATTACTGGATCCGAGAATAATGTGCCCTGAGTAGGCAGAGTGAACCAAGAATTACGGCCTTCTGCAATCGCCTGGCTAGGATTTCTGCCATGCCACGGTAAGCCGGTGTGATTTTTTAAGTTTGAGAGCAGTGTGTCCATCATTCCACCAAGGACCCCTATTATCAGAACCACCATCTTGACAGAATGGTTTGGATAAAGCCTGCGGAGTTCAAAGAGAAGATCTCGATATTTAGTCCGTTTTTCCTCCTCTTTTCGGACGATATGTTCGTTTCGCCAGGAGCTGAAAACTCAATGACGAAAATCGTCCTACTTTGATGGTCGAGGAGTACTACATCAGGCTTATTGGCTTGTATTTGCCTGAGGACGGGGAATGAATAGTTCCAATAGATTCGGCACTTCTCATTCTCAATATCCCCCGGGCATAAGGCAACACCGGTGTCTCGTCTACACTGTACGAGTGTCGTAGATGGTAGGTAGTACAACACTCGTAGAGCCGCGTTATGTCTGTGGATATAGGCTGAGACCGCATAAGCTGGACAAGCAGACAGCAAATGCATTATGGTCTCAGCTGCCTCACGACACGCTCTGCATCTAGGGTCAGGGACCTCTATACCCATCACGCGACTGCGGTAGACGAGAGTGTTAAAGACACCATCCTGGCAGGCCATTATGAATCCCTCGGTCTCCGACTTCAGCCTACTTGAATGAGGGAGTATTATTATTATTATATTATTATATTTTGTGTGAGATCTTAGTTCTTTCACAACTCTCTTTTTGTGCGCCTGTTTATGGCCCTTGCTTGGATCAGGATACGATCAACAGAATCCAATGAGTTCAAAACTCCTGTGTCAGATTCATAACTGGAATTAGAAAGTATGATGGGGTCTCACACGAACTCATAGAATTGGGATGGTTGAATATGAAGAAACGGCGAGACGTTCTATCTCTATGTTTATGCCATAAAATAATAACAAAAAAACAGCCCTCATACTTAGCAAGAAAAATAAATTATCGAAGTGAGGTTCACAACATCAACATCAAATGTAAGGGTTTGCTCACCTCATAGAACAAAGTTTTTTGAAAGGGGTTTCGTATAATGCTCTGCCATCTCACATGAAAGATTTCGACCCAAATTTAAACGGGCTATTACATTATATCTGAAAAATCAGTGATATTCTGATGTGTTACATTCTTTCAATCGCTTCTTCACATTTTTTGTTTATCGTATAATTTTGGTTATAGATTAGGTTAAGCTAGGATAAGTATAACAATAATTCAAAAATTATATAATGACCATGACAAGGGTTGAGTGGAAGAGCACTTTCCAGTGAACTCCCCCTTGAGATTTCCGAAAAATTGTTTCTGGTATTATTGAAAGCCTGTGAAATAATGTGGAAATAGTGACATTTATTATTGAATGATGGAGCAAGCAATTAGGTCGTTAATTTGCCTAAATAGTTTAACCTCAAACAATAATTAATTAATGAATCAATGATGATCTTGATCAGCTTACAAGTTATGTATTTTTCTTCATTGTTTGAGATTTTTTTTTTATTTGAGTGGACTGACAGAAAGCTTGAAGCTTGGTATGATGAGGCATGAGTTTGGTTGAAAAAAGCTTGAAATGTCAAAAGCTTTTTCTCTTCCAAAGCTTGGCTTGGTTCAATGAAAGAATAGTTGGACTTGGCTTGAATTTTATTGAGCTTGGCTTAATTTCAAGCCAAGCTTTCAAAAATCAAGCCAAGCCCGTGAATCTCTGTGAATTTGGGTATTATCAGCAAAATGATGGATCGTGCAGTCCTGAATAGATTCAAAGAAGTCAGCAATATAAAGAGAAAACAAGATAGATCCTAGAATCGAACATTGAGGTACTCCATGTGTGATAGGCAGTGTTGCAGATTTGAGAGAGTCTATGATTACAGACTGATTTCTATTCGCCAAATAACTTTTCAAGGGGTCCTTTGCATCTTTTCCGAATCCATAGTAGAGTGATTGATGGCATGAAATGGTGTGTTCAATAGTGTCGAATGCTTTACTATTTATAGCCCAAGAGTACCAAGTATATCAGCCGTGTTCAGGCACTATTCTAGAAACAATGTTTTTATCCATATTTTTATGGTGTTCCGTACATGGGACAATGTTTTCTTGTGATTTTTCATGCTTTCTTAGTCATCATAAGGTAAAGAACTCACCTAAATAGATACCTAATATCACTAGGAACAATTAAGGCTCAAAGTCCCCGTAGAAGCTAGCAAACTTCGTTTGAATGTACCTGGTAAGGTAGTCATCCAATTGAGCTGAAATATATTGATTTTTTTTGTGCGGTAGAAGCTTGATGAAAGAAATGGTTTCTGTGATTTGTTACTAGACACGATAGAGTAGTTAATTCAGATAAAGATCTTGATCCGCTTTGTATGAAATGATCTATTATATTTGGATATGAATTGACATCAAAGTTGAAAATGAAATGATAATGAGTTCATCAAGATCACCTCATCCTATACGAAACAATAATGTTTTAACGCACCAGTTTTTCCATCCCTTAATTTCTCCCAAGTTCCAATGAATTGTTGAAATCTGAATCAGTCTAAGTGGATATTCCTGTCGAAACGATTTGGGCTCTTTCAGCCATGTAGTTTCGATTTAGTGGAGATCGTAAACGAAATCCAATTAAAATGCAGGCTATTATATCGATCTTATAATTATACTTTCAATTCGACGCAATTCTCAGTCCTCGCATCTCGAGTTACTCGAAGACCCAGTAATATAATAGCAAATACCGGCATATTATCTGCAGATTCTCTGCCGACGACAAGATCATATTACGGAATATGTAATATAAAGGGCCCTTTATACTCCTCGAGAACAATTATCTTGTCAATCTCTTATCTGAGATTCCGACTCCTGAACCATCCCCTGAACCATCCCATTGTTCATCCAGGTGGGTATGCCCGGTTCCCTGATAACAAATGAGCGGAATCATGAGCACAATGCTAGAAAATGCCGTCTCATGTTTGTCAACTAATTTGCTGAAACATATTCAAATTATGGCATTTCAAGGAACCGACAGTGAAAGGTTTCATCCTTTCCTAAAATTGTAAAAGGATGAAGTAAATGTAAGTAATGAAAAGTCGAACCAAATTAGGAAGAACTGATTTACAACTCAGTCATCACATTTTTGCTCGAGTCCTAGACTTTTATATTTCAATATACTCAACTAGTTAGCTATAAATTCGTACAACCTAAGTAACGGCCTCATTCGTGAATAAAGATTGCTTGTCTTGCTTCCACATGTACTGAATGGTATTTTTTGCTTATGGTTAGACTGAAAAAAAAAACCTGTAATTTTCAGGTATCGTAGAATATGGTGGGAGACGTGTGCCGGTTCTAAACCCCTCCCCCCACTTCCTTGACGTCATCAGAGATCTTTCAACGGCCTTCAGAATTGTCTGATGTTAGTTTGTCTGATACAATGTTTGCCAAATCAGGGTTTATCGGACAATGTTCTTTTTGATGTGTCGAGTTTATATGTCTGCATCTCGGAAAAACATGCGACGACCATTCCGGTCGAATTAATCATAAGGCTTTTACATCTGGGGCACAGATGGCGCACAGGAAGAGTGTTGATGAGTTTTTGGTCGGATATCTCAAGTGTAGCATTAAATTCATTTGTGTATTAGCATACCGGTTTGCTGAAATCAGGAATGTGTACTAGCAGCTCGAACAGTTGTTCTGGACCGTGAAAGCAAAGGTTTCAGCGTCTGTTTTATTGGATCATTCCAGGCGATGAACATCATCGAAAGGACCCCACACTTCTCTTATGGAATATGGCGTTCCGTCAAATACCGCAATTTTTTGGTATGTTTCAGTACTTGATCTATTGATCAAAAGTGTCCATGGCCCCAACTCGATCCTATGACTAGTTTTGGATGTATAGGGTGTTGGAGTTGAGAATTATCAACTTTTACTCAACGCGTATTTCGAAATCGAATCAAATAATCTTCAGTTTTTTTCAAGAAACATTTCATTTCGTCCCCAGGTAGCAACCACATTGAAAAATGTGACCAATAATCCTAACGAATACAGGGTTATCCACAATTGAATGCATGTCTAATTTTGAAAGTATAGAATAATCCTATTGTGTTCCGACTCTATGATTGTAAGTGGAACAGTTGTATAATTTTTGGTTTGATTTTTCAAAATTCCTAACATGTTTTCGCAGCTTTTCTCTCCTGAAGAAGCTAATAAAGATTAGCGAAATATTGAGATATAGAACGAATGAGTTTTATTGGTAAACAGACCGCAAACCCGAGAAGTCCCCAGCTGATTTTGTAAAGTTCGGTCGAGAATAATCCCTACTATGTGAAGTTAGTTCGGGTACGTTCCTGCATGTCAACTTAATTTTAAATAATATAATTGTTTCTCTTCTTCACTCCGGCCGTTACGGACACCGGTATGGTATCCATTTTACATAAATTCAAATATAATTAGTTTTTATCCATAACAAAATAATGTTTTAATGTGTGACGATTATCTGTATGTATATCTCACAAACTGTTTCTGAATATGTTCAATAACTGTACACGTCTTTTTACTTCATCCATTGCAATCAATCTCAACAACACGTAAGTGGTTCAGAATCCATGTTGTTCAATTGTTTTCACTATATTTTGATCATGATTTGTAGCTTTCCCTGATGATGACAATAAAACTTGTCGAAATATTGGAATAAAGTGTTATAAGAGTATACTTTCCTGCATGCTGCTTACCCAACAAGTTTCCCTAGCTTGATCTTAACTAGTCAGCAACGACTACCTCGACTACCTCTCTCCTATATATATATATACCGGGTGACCACGAGGTGAGGTACGCCCCCCAATTTTTCTATAGTTTTGAAGATACAGGTTTCAAATTTGGCACGTCGATATATTACTCAAATACGCATATTTTGACTCCATAACCGAAAATTCACCACTTCCGGTTTAACCGGAAGTGACCCCAAACTTTTTTTTTCAAATGACACCCTGTACAATTTTTTTCATTATCAGGAAGAACACGCAATTTGTGATAACACTGTTCTCCAAAATTGAAAATCGGTTGAAAAATGGCGGAGATACAGTTGATTGTTCAATCGAACAAAGTTGGCCGTGAACATCAAACTCAAATCATCACAACTGACGAACGGCGTCAGCATTTACGAGAGGAAGGTTCGAGGTAAGATACAGCTGAAAATTGAGCTTCCCATGTAATTGCAGCAACCATATTTCCCATCAATTATCAAACATTTCCTCAAAACGGATTAGTACCCATAAAGAAAGGCTCACAACTGCCATTTCTCAAATAGCAACATACTCTTTTCACATTGTTATGTTGAAAGATGATGAATTATCAGATTACTCGAATGAAAAGATTTGAAGAATTCCGAAAGGAATCGAAGATACGGGATGTTTCATTATGAGTGTTCTCAAAATTGACTATTCTTAAACATAGGCGGCTTGAACCTACGAAAGCTAAACAAAAATTCATATTTAAAAAAAAAATAGTGAAAATTTGCGGTACATTCTGAATAATGGAACATTGTGAGTTGTCGAAAAACATTCTACGGCGATGGAGCGAACTTTTTTCTCATTACTCGTATGCTAATCGTAATTGATGGTGGATTCATACAGCAGTTTTAAGATCGTTGTTGGAATAAATATTCCATTAACGAACATTCTTATGACTTCTTACTAGTGACTAAAAATTCATGAATTGGAACTGCTGTATGAATCCACCATAAGAATATACCTGCAGAGTAAAAAAAAATGTATTAGATATTTATTCCAATTTCTAACATTTGATACAACTAATTTCTGAACGAAAAAAAAGGTATGAAGTAAATTGTTTATTGGTTCTGGTCACTTACTACACTAACAGAAATCAAAGTAATGAAAAAATGATTTACAAGTACTGTTCAAAATGTTCTCCATTATGTTCTCTGCACAAAATTGCACGTCTCACTATTGCTTCCATAACTCCATTTAACTGAGCTTGAGTAATACTTGCAATTGCTTCTCTAAGGCGATGTTCCAAATCCTCCCTTGATGTAGGACTAGAAGAGTAAACCTTGTTCTTCAGGTAACCCCATATGAAAAAATCCAGTGGCGTGAGGTCCGGTGACCTCGGAGGCCATCTTGTAGGACCATTCGTGCCAATCCATCGATTTGGGAATGTTTCATCTAGGTAACTGGTTACTATTCGGGAATTATGGGGAGGTGCACCATCCTGCTGGAAATACATATTTTGGTAGACGTCGAGAGGTAAATTCTCCATGAATCCTTCTATTAAGGTTCGTAGAAATCCCAAATAGCGTTGCCCATTCAACATACCATCAAATATTATGGGCCCAATGATTCGAGTTCCTATCAGACCTATCCACACGTTGAATCCAAAGCGTTCCTGAAAATTCCCTTGTCTTATGAGCCTGGGGTTTTCAGTTGCCCAGTATCTGGTGTTGTTTCTATTGAACATACCAAGATTCGTAAGTCTTGATTCGTCGGAAAATATAATGTTTCTCGTCATATTCGGGTTCCTTATGTGGTTCTCAAGTAGCCAATTGCAATATTGGACCCTTCTTTGATGATCATTTTCGTAAAGGCGCTGATGTATCTGATATTTATACGGCTTAAACCCATGTTTTTTTTAGAATTTTTCGAGCTGATTCTCGTCCAACTGGTAATTCATGTTCGATTTGTCGAAGTGATATGGTGGGATCTACATAAACAACAGCAAAAACATTAGTTTCCGTCTCTGCATCAATAATAAAACTATCCTGATCATGTACATTGTCATCTGGTTCTATCCTGAATTGCCTTTCCAAACGTGCGAAATAGTTTCTACTTGGTTGGCGTTGTCTGAGAGGGAATCGTTCACTGTAAAGAATGCAAGCCGCAGTTGCATTTTTTCTACACTCGCCATAAATTAGCAGTAAATCTACTTTTTCATTTCTAGTAAATTTTCGCTCCATCGGAATGTTTTTCAACAAGTTACAATTCTCTTGTATTGAATGAGTAGAACAAATTGTCACTTTGTTGACAAAATACGCTTTTTTGTTTAGCTTTCTTATGTTCAAAGCCGCCTTCGTTGAAGAACATTCAATTTTGGGAACACTTATATTGTATTTCTGGTTCCTTTCGGAATTCTTCAAATCTTTTCATTCGAGTAATCTGATAATTCATCATCTTTCAACATAACAATGTGAAAAGAGTATGTTGCTATTTGAGAAATGGCAGTTGTGAGCCTTTCTTTATGGGTACTAATCCGTTTTGAGGAAATGTTTGATAATTGATGGGAAATATGGTTGCTGCAATTACATGGGAAGCTCAATTTTCAGCTGTATCTTACCTCGAACCTTCCTCTCGTAAATGCTGACGCCGTTCGTCAGTTGTGATGATTTGAGTTTGATGTTCACGGCCAACTTTGTTCGATTGAACAATCAACTGTATCTCCGCCATTTTTCAACCGATTTTCAATTTTGGAGAACAGTGTTATCACAAATTGCGTGTTCTTCCTGATAATGAAAAAAATTGTACAGGGTGTCATTTGAAAAAAAAAGTTTGGGGTCACTTCCGGTTAAACCGGAAGTGGTGAATTTTCGGTTATGGAGTCAAAATATGCGTATTTGAGTAATATATCGACGTGCCAAATTTGAAACCTGTATCTTCAAAACTATAGAAAAATTGGGGGGCGTACCTCACCTCGTGGTCACCCGGTATAATAATTTTTCTACATATATCTAACTACTTATTATCGTAAAGTTTTGGCGATGACGCAAGTTGTTACAGTTCAATATATGGAAGTTGATTTGAAAACGTAACTATAATGGATGAAAAATTGTATCAACTATTTAAGGAGCAATCATAAATAGTTTAGAAACGGTAAAAGGTAAGGAGTTGGTTGCATAGAAGGAGCAGTTTCATGGAATAAACATGGACAATTTTTTTTTTCTAATTCAGTGAGTAGACAGACAGTGGGAATTGATGTTTTCATTCTCGATGTAAAGTTGGATAGTTTAAGTTAAGTCATTAAGTGTAATTATTCAAAATTGTGTTCAAAGGGGACGTTGTCATTCATGGAATGATTGAGAACATATACAAATCGTCGTCACACTTTACTGGAAATCCGATTCTTTTGTTTGCTTAGTGGATCTTTTATGAAAACGTTGGATAATATTGTAGACACGCCAGTTTACAATATTATTCCACCAGTATTTATATTTCATTGACAACCGATGGATATTCCAATAAAAGATATGACAATGTTTAGGATCGCTTCTTGAAATTTCTTTGCTCGCACAAATCTTACGAATACTTATGGACGTTGCTTCTTTCAAACAACAACAACCAATATAATTGACACAGTTCAAGAAGTTACTGAAACTCAATTAGAACTCGCGTAATCCCCAAGAAGAGATGGTTGACTGATGTCAAAGAGCGCTTGAGGCCAAAGACCATTTCCCACATTGAAAATCGGGAAGTCTCATTTCATTATGTGTAATTGAATATGCGGAAGGAAAAGTTTCAGATTCTTCAATTGAATTATTAAAAATGATATTTCATCTCCTTTTCTTAATACCTTAAACATTTCATTTTAATTTCATTACACTTGGCATTTCTTGATATTGTTTTTTAAATGACGTGATATGTTTTTCTATCAATTTCAAACATGTAAAACTGAGTTTCCATTGTGTAGTTTATTCAGTCCTTACAAGAAATTGTATACTTGTTGGATTTATGAAATATTTACTGAACTATATCATTATCTTCAACGTTTTCCCCTTTTATTCGATAATTGAAATAAGGATGCCTTAATTCGTAAACCAGCTAACTCCATTGATAAAACGTGGAGTTAGCGGGTTTGCGAATTATGGCATCGATAAACATAATTATCCGACAAGGTTTAGTTGTACCAAACTTTTATATAATTTCTTCTGAAAATTTCTTCAAAACTGCAAATATCTGTAGTTACTGAAGAGTTAAACAGAATATTCTATTGAAAATCCTCATAAGAAAGATGTATAGATAGATGTATAGATGTATAGTCATAACCACACAGTGGCATCTATATACCAGACACACCCCTGAAGGTCGCTGATGAAGTCAAAGTGATGTGGCCAATACCCTAACAAAGTTTGTTCTGAATAACTTACATGACCCTATACACCCATCTGTGTTAACTAAATATTACCTTACCTTATCCCAACTTGGATAAACCGCTCTATAGAGAATTACCTAATTGTCAATTGCATGATAATTTTGATTATTTACGTGTATAAGGTCAAATTGGAGAATATAAATAAGAAAGCACAATTCAATTTAATTCAAATAATACATAACACTCATTTACAAAGCTTGTTATATGAATATACATAACCTTACAAACATATACCTACATAAATGATTGATACAAACATGGCTAATACAACAATACCTAATCTGATGTAATCAGCATTCACAGACGTACAAACTTGGTGGATGAGTGAGTACCTCAAGGTCAACCCCCAAAAAACCACTATTGTCTCTTCAAAAAAAAAAACTTGGAGCCCAACAGGGCTCTTCGAATCATTGGTGAAAGCTTACATATGTCAAGAGAGTCGAAATACTCGAAGCTGTCATGATGCAAACATCTGAGAAAAGTGCTGATAAGGGCAAGGACATCATTAATGATGGCGGTCCTTCGGTGAAACATGGGGACTAGGACCCAAACAATCACTTTGGTACAGCGGAAGCGAAGATAGAAGCTTCCAGACTGGAGTGCAAGGGCCAATGGAGTGGCAACAACTTAGGCTATTCCAACATAATGGAGGTCATAAGAATGAACACATCTGAGAGGCCGTCGAACAAAATCCTCAACCTACTCCTTGCATGGAACATTCATCACCATCATTCAAGATGGAAAAGTCACATCGATGCAGTCGAGTGGACAAATCTGGTACATGAATGGCTCTTAGACAAGCAATGGGGTAGGGGCTGGCATATGCGGGCAGAAACCGAGGCATGACATCAGTCTAAGCTTCGGTACTCAAGCCTCCGTATTCCAAGTCGTGATGACAGCTATTTCCATCTGTACAAGAGAGATTCTAGCGCAAGGTTCTAGAAACCAACCCATTTTCATTGATTCTGACAGGTAATAGAGGCTCTGTGATCATGCAGATTCACTTTCAAATCAGTTTGAGAGACTCACCAAAACCTCAACGACCTAGGAGCACAGAACAGGGTAAATATCAGGGTATCAGGCGACAAGGTCACCCGGGGCAATGAGAACGCAAATGCTCTAGCAAGAGCAGAACTAGCCTGGGGAATTCCATTTGAGAAAATTAAGCATGACACGAAGAAATGGGCCAAACACCATCATCAATATTCCTGGGATAAACCATCATCAATCTTCCTGGGAAGACGCCACAGGCGATACTCACGGTAAATTATGGTGATGGGACCAACCCAGGAAAGTGGTAGAAAATACTACTTGCACATGTTGAAAATACATCAAGACTCCACACTATGCAGTGTGTGATGATGGGGATGAAACAGCCTCACACGTATTGTTTGAATGCGAAACCCTGGCTCACATATAGATAGATATCTTTGGACACTATAGTGCAGAAGATATCATCCCACAGAAAAACCTCGTGAAATACCTCCAGGAGTTCATCAGGAGATCCGGAGTTCTCACGAGAAACTTATACCTGCCAGTAGGAAACAGGAAGGTTCTACCCAGGACTACCTGCATTTCGGCTGATGACCAGCCACGCCGCATAATAATATTAATAATGAAATGTTAAGATAAGTTCAATGAGAACCTATGGCATCGGGATTCAATCAGCGTTCATTCTGTTTTATTGTTTGTATACTTTTGAATTTATCAAGCAATCTCTATTCATGTTCTAGTCTGATCAATTTCAAACTTGTGCTATCAAATCTCATATCAGATTATTGGAGCATATTGAGCTAGCTTCGATTTTTGTATTTTGATTATGGTGATACCACATTTTGTACTTTAAACAACGTTTTTATGGCGTGATAAGACTAATTATTTCGTTTCGCGATTTTTTTGATGTTGCTGGAGTTGTGAAAAGTTTTGTAAAAAATATCTTAATAATGGTTCTGAACATACGTTCAAAACTTCAAATAGCTGATTCTCAAACACCCTGTCAACTGAATATAGTGTATATTACTTGATCGTGTCCACATTGTGTGAGTACTCTTCCTATAGATATTGAATTCCTTGGAAAGGTGATAATAGAGGGAAGGATTGAAAGTGAATGTTTAAGCGGCATCATTTTCGGAAAACAGTTATTTTAATTCTCGAGACTCAAATTCACGATAAAACATCAATGATTTTTTGACAGCAAGTTATGAAACACATATGACTCAACTAATATAAATGCCTAAACATTATTCAATTTATATTTTCATTAATTAATTTTGCATTCACACTACTGACAACAAAGTATTTTTGGAAAAAGAATCTTCGGGTGAAAAAATAGTAAAAAAAAATACATTGAGTTACTGGAAAGAAGTAATGTCAAAATGTATTCAATGTGAACCGAAGTAGAATTTCAAACTAAAGAAAAAATCGAAATGATTTAGGCTCTGAAAAAATTAGTACAAGTAGTATAATATCAAGTGATAACATTTTTACGAACCTGGTATTGACTCAAAGCATCGTGAATTTTTCTATAGGACCTTCTTGAAACATTTTGAAACCGTCTAAGTACTTCAGCAGATGATCTGGAAACACACATTTTTGTTCCATTTCATAATATAAAATGTTCTTGTGGTAAAGGGAGAGCAGTAGCCCAGAGGTTGAGGTATTCGGCTGTCAAACTGCTGGCTCGCGTCGGACAGGGGCTCGAAATCTCAGTACGAGAAAGTCTTTTTTCTCAAATTCGGTTTCTTTAGGCGGCCACATGCCTTGTTGTTGCAAGTATGATATGAGTTTCCTGGATGCTAATCCCGACGTCTGGTGCTAGTTCGGAGTGCGCACCGACCACCCGGGGTGGTGCTATGACTTTTCTGGGTTTTCCTACAGCTGAAAAGTGAATTCATCACCAAACATCAGAAAGTCGCTTCAGGGCGCCACGGCAAATAATGATGGCCATTCTTCACTCGCACAGGCTATGACTTTGGGTACCTACACTCTATGAGTGTTCATGTAAGAATTTTCCAGTCAGGCTTTGTCTCCGTAGTTACGATAATTCCGGAGGACGCGCTGGATAATTTGTCCCATTATCCACTCCCTACTCCACACTCTGTGGGGTAAGTGCCCAGAGATAGTGAATCAAGAATGATGAACTTCTGCATTCGTTCAGATAAGATTACTGCCATATTACGGCAAGAGGGAAAAAAGTCGAGTTATCCTCAATATCTGAAAAACTGTTGATTGGAACATTGCCCATATCACCATTCAATTGGGCATTATCAAAAACCAGCATGTATGAAATTTCACGAGTTTCTCTTGAACCGTATTGAAAATATTGGAACATTCCCAGACTTTTGAATGAAAAAGCCATGTTGTCATATTTCAAAAACTACATCAATTTAAAATCTGATATTTGGAGACATGAGTAACGAGGCGTGGCTAAATTGATTGCAATGAAAATAAATAGGGTGTTCCATTTGAAAAAATTGAGTTACTCTCTATATCTGAAAAACAGTTGATTTGGCAACATTTCCGATATTACCATTGCATCGGGCATCATCAAAAACCACCCTGTCGAAATTCTCATAAATTTTCTCAGGGCCGTTTCTGAAATTTAAGACCGTTCCAATACTATTGAAGGACACTATAAAAACAGTAAAGTTTGAGCCCTCTTAAATTTTCAGTTTCATGTTGACTCCCTTTCTCTCTCTTTATCTATCCTTTTTCCCTCCCTCTCTCATTATGAATTCCTGTAAGTTTTCTTGGAATTGAAGTTTTTTACAACCGTACTCGAATTCCTCTTGCACAAAATTGACATAACTGACAAAATGAAAGCATCCATCTAATATACTGACCTACATTCACCACGCCGACTACCCGGAATTAGAATCCCAAATGTTTTTTAATATGGCGTGTATGTAGAAGGGACGAACGTACGGAAATTTATTCCCAAGGAATTTGAATAAGTGAATTGTTTCAGGTCTTTGTCCAGTACTTTGCTCCGGGCACGGCCAATACGGAGGCGGTCTCTGCCACTGCGAGCAAGGATGGAAAGGGCCCGAATGCGAGATTCCCGAAAGCGACTGTCGCATCGCCGATTGCTCGGGTCACGGACAGTGCGTAAGAGGATCCTGCCACTGCAAACCTGGATGGAAAGGTAAGAAAGATTACTATAAGGATTCCGCGTTGATGAAACGATAAACTTTTTCGATTTCGGTTGATTTGAATTTACTTGTTCACTGGAGCCAACAGAAATATCCACAGTAGAAACAATAGATAATATTTTTTTTTATTTAGTATTGTGTTTATTTTAGTCGAAAAGGAAAACACTGTCACTACATTCTACGTTTCGCAAATGAAATTTTATTAATCTCAATGGTGGGCCAGAGAATAGTAGAATTTCTTTCTTAATAACAGTAAATGAAAAACCCGTTAATACGTAAAACCAATAAATAGGCCAAGCAATAGAGATATTGTCCTTGACAAAATTACTACTTGGAAGCCGCCTGGGCCATCCCGTGCAGGACAGTCCGTAGTTTATTCCCACTATATCCTCAACTCGAAAATGTCATTTTTTAATTTGTTATAAACAATAAACAACAAAAAATCGCGTTTTTTTTTTAGTTTTTTTATTGTAAAATGGAAACTATTGGAAGCAGTGTTAACGGTGCAAAAGGGTGAACTGTAGAGAATTGAATTCCGAAAAGAATGACGGATAAAACGATCCGATGAGATAACTAGAACCGGAGAAAAGCGGGAAAAACCGGAAAATTGTGTTTTTCTTTATTAAAATTATAACTCTGCCATTTTTTAATATTAAGAGCTGAAACTTTGCACGATAGTAGCTATTGACGTGCACTTTACGTGTGCAAAACCGGGATTCAGTCGGAATAACAGTTTTCTTATAATCCTCATTTGAATTTTCTTTTGGAAATATTTTCGCGGAGAGCTGGATGCGTTTGAGGTCGTCCGATTGAAATTTAAAAAATAGATTTGGAAAGTAGACGTGAGCAGTACTAAAACGTCTATTCTGATTTTTCGATTAAACGCGTTCAAGTATGTTAAAAACTAGTGAGAACATGAAGGAAAACGGCCGACCGCGCGTGAGCCATCGAGTGGTGGGGACTGTGCGAATCGAGGAGAAACGTTTATAGTCCGGTGGGAACAGCGCCGAAATCGCCTGTTTTAGAGTCTGACCCATTTTTGCGGTATATCAAAATGGGACCTATGCAGGTCGATTCCTTATGTCTTTCCACATATGATATGGAAATCTACGACACGTCAGTTTGGTCGTGACAAAAATTACATGGAACGAAAAAAATTGGGATATTTGAGTTATTTGAAAAATTTTTTCACTATTAGAAATGCCTATTCACGTACTTTGGAATGGGTATCCAAAAATTTCCAAAGAAAAAAAGCATTTTCCGAAGATGTGCTTTATTTTGTGCTGAGATACAATTTTCAATAAAATGTTAATGTTTCAACACGTTGAGAGTCACTCATGATTCACCCAACTAAAATTTTCTTTTCACCAAAAACTGCGCAATTTTCCAAGTAGCATTACATGTATATTATATATACATATTTTCTTGATGATAAATTGGCTGCAGCCATTTGACGACGACGAAACATACCATCGGCGAAGCAATATTCGTAAACCACTGTCGCCTGGCGTCAAGTAAAACAATATAGTTTTCACGTCAAGGTTTGAAAATGGAATAAAGTTCATTGAATTGAAGTTCCTAATTCTTGTGAAACATATTTGTACACAATTCATTATATATTTACACGGTGTTACAGAAAGTATTCACTATTCATTCACAAGAAATGTGCAATTAATTTTAATTTTATTCGAAACAGATTACTTATATAGACTGCTTGATAAAAATATTCACAGATGATATCATAAGAATATCCAATATGGAATTGGCAATTGGGAAGATCATAAACGATATCTGGAGAATGTACGATTGTAAGATTTGTAGGTTTTCCAGATTCACATGTGAGACACGAGATGTAGTAGAACTGCTCATTACTAATTCATCAAAAAACAACTACTTTCCTTGCTAATACCGCGACCAACATCGAATTACATCTGATAAAATTTCCTTGCAGAGTTCCTCTCCAATTGCTTGTTGCATGGGAATGTTTATCGAAATTTTCGGACTACCTATAGACCGATTTCGGGGTGTCGCCTCTCATCAGTATAGGGTAGTTCTAGTAGTCAATAACTAATGACTGCAACAAATGGTTCGATGGACCGTGGATAAATCCAAACTGAGAGCGCCACTTTTATCACAAGTGATTCAATGTCTGTAGTGGCATTAGCCAGGAAGTAGTCATTTTCTAATAAATTTTCGACCCAAATACTACTATTTTATAGGATATTAGCAATAAGAAGTCCTACAGACATATTGTGTCTCATATTATAAGCTCATTGGGAACTACAGATTTTTTTTTATTTTGTTACAAAAAAATGCTAATCTTTCTCCGAAGTGGTTTTCTATAGACTTCCTCAGAAAGTTTGGATTTGGAGTTGGATCAACAATAAGTTTCTTTTTTTGATGATTTATAATAACTGAACCAAGAGAGGCAATGGTTTTCATTTTTCTACCTACGATGATACATCCTGTGTAAATAGTAAATGATTCTTCCATTGTTTTTGGGGCATAGTTTCCATTTGAATCAGATTTTGTATTTGTACTGCTTATGAAGTCTTTTGTGTATTCAGAGTATGAGGGACGATGATACACAGCTTTGGAAACAAATTAATTTGGGTACAATTCCAATTTTTCCATCATTGCCGGATCACCACGTCCAAAGGTTGTTCTGATTTTTTCCCAAATTCAGATCCAGTGCGAACCTGAATTAGGAAATTTTTCTTGTGGGTGCCACATTTACCACAAACATTTACCACAAATCAGACACTCAGCAGAATTTGCAAGTTTATTGGTAGCCCCTGTAATATTTATACTACTGCAAAATGATTTTCTAGTCCTATGAATTTGAACTTCAGAAGGATTTTGTTTTCATTTTTGTAATATAAAAGCTGGCTGCTATCTATTCATATATTGTCCATAAATAAAGATATGTAGCAAAAAACATAGAATACCTGCTTATTCTTTCATCACTCATGAAATCTGAGTCACGAATCGAATTCCTCAGGTTCAGATACCCTAAAATCAAGAAAAAGACCAATCAAATAGCTGCAGCACATGCCGAGATAAACAAATGCAAAGAATTATAAGTTGCGCGCCTATTAATATTATATACGTTTCTCCTCGATTCGCACAGTTCCCCACCACAAGATCGCTAACGCGCCGCCGGCCATTTTTCCTCATGTTCTCACTAGTTTTTAACACACTTAAACGCGTTTTATCGAAAAATCAGAATAGACATTTTGGTACTGCTCACGTCTACTTTCCAAATATATTTTTTAAATTTCAATCGGACGACCTCACACGCATCCAGCTCTCCGCGAAAATATTTCCAAAAAAAATCCAAAAGAGGATGGTGCGAAAACTGTTATTCCGACTGAATCCCGGTTCTGCACACGTAAAGTGCACGTCAATAGCTACTATCGTGCAAAGTTTCAGCTCTTAATATTGAAAAATGGCAGAGTTATGAATTAAAGAAAAAAAAAACACAATTTTCCGGTTTTTCCCGATTTTCTCCGGTTCTAATTATCTGATCGGATCGTTTTATCCGCCATTCTCTTCGGAATTCAATTCTCTACAGTTCACCCTTTTGCACCGTTAACACTGCTTCAATAGTTTCCATTTTACAATAAAAAAATTTAAAAAAACGCGATTTTTTGTTGTTTATTTATAACAAATAAAAAACTGCATTTTCGAGTCGAGGACATGGTGGGAATAAACTACGGACTGTCCTGCACGGGATGGCACAGGTGGGTTCCAGGTAGTATTTTTGTCCAAAAAGCAATCATTTGTGGCTCTATTGCTTGGCCTATAAAATGGAGAATTGATCATTCATCAGAATAAATTTTAATAAGACTCAAATATGGCAGAATGAAATGTATTGAACTGATTTATGATCTGAAAAGAAATTCATCTAATGCGTTTGTATGGGAACCGATAACGCATCATACACGAAAACGGTAAAAACTTTTCATAGATCTGAATTAGTTAAGAAACGAAAGTGACTGAAATGATAAATCTAAGTAATCGCAAATCTCAACAACCTAAGCTATTCATATCATAAAACCGTCAAACTAAAAAAATAACAAAACATAATTTCATCGAAACATCATTTAATATTATCTAAAAACGTAAAACCAACAAATTATCCAAAAAAAATGTGGTATCGTGAAATTTATGGAAACGTAACGTGTAAGATATAAAATGATCCAAATCGAAATCCATCAGCAAATTCAGAGAATAATATACCAGTCTGGAAGAATCTTGCTCTATTAGCTCTTAGATGGCGCACTTCTAGTTGAACAAATCGAATCGTCTGGTTCGGACTCTTTCCTCGATTTATTCGAGAATTCAATTGCTGGATGGTTATTTTCAAGAATATCGAAGAAAACAGCTAATGTTTTTCATAGAATTTCACTGAACTCATAATCCCATCATGCTACGATCAACCTTAGCAATATATCAGATCTCAATTATTACCTTTATATCGGCAAAATACTACTCTTTCGGAGGATGTAGCGTGTCAATCCACAAAACATTTGTTGGCGGAATCATATTATTTTCGTGATACCTGATACTGGTGATAAAATTTAATGTGATCCTTGGCATTTTAGTAATATGAGGAGGTGAGACAGAAATGAGAAGGAATTTAATGGGGACATGAGAATTTATTTAAGTGTATTAACTGCACGCTACGCCATCTCTGAGAGAATAGATCAACCGGCGTTGCGATACGCTATAACCTCTCTAATTTCTGAAAATTTTCGGTTTTTTACTGTTCGGTAGTCGCATTTAATCGTCTAATGATTTTTGATATGCCAATTTTAGGTCTTTTGGTATACTGATTCGACGATTATAATTCCTTTTACTTTCGAATATTACGCTTTGCAGACTTACAATATTCTGTTATTATATTTTATCATTTTTATGAGATATTGTTTCTGTAATTTGACGGTTTGATCGAATATCCGTTTTCACATAAGTGTTTATTCTTATTTCATGGTATTACAGATAAACCGTCTTGTGATTTTTCAGTTCATCAAAGTTTGGTTGTTCAAAAGTTTGATGTGATCATTTCTGATTCTGGGATAATTCGTTTTTGATGAAAATTGGTTATTGTAATGTTTTGGTTTTATAAATTTATTTTTCTTGGATTCTCCATAAAATCGTTACTGAACTTTGTTGGTTCGATAGTTTTAAATCATAGTCTATTTCAGATCTATGTTTTACCGTTTTTATGGATTAAATATAATCATTCGATTCGATATGGCATCTAGAAAAAATTTTAAGAAGGAAAATTGCGGTAGACAAAAATTGCAAAAGTAATAAACAGTAACGTAAAAGACAATAGAACGGTTTGGTTTTTGCAAAATTTAAAAAAAGATCTTGAGCAAAAAATTCACTGAATAAAGTCATGCCTACCCGAACTGTACCGACAATAATTATAATTTCAATTTAAAAGTGAATATTGATCTTAATACGGGTAGCGGCTCTATCGGGTGCGTCGACCAAATCAAACTTATTAAAAAAATTATATCAACCAATAAAATATGAATATTATGGAATTGAAGAATTTCAGTACTATCTAAACACACAAATGATCAATTTAAAAAAAAATTCAAACCAATATTTCAATAAACTATGCTTCTGTTTATTGGTTAATTTTTACCAGTTGAAAGTTAACATATAAACGCTGATTATTTCAGAACTAAAATCCTAGGATTCGTTTTCTACTTTTTGGTGGTACTCTTAAAAGAGATTAGAACCAATTTCTTTTGGAAAAATTAAAAAGTCGATTTTATACTTTTTCATTAGTTAACAATCAAAAATGTTTAAAAATGAACAATTCAGGATTTTTTTCAAATCATTCTAATTATTTTGTTTTTTTATAAAGCTATATAACTATATTTTTTTTAATTCTTCACTTCCATTATTCGAATACTTCAAAATATCATGGAAACAACTAGGTATACGTCTTTTTCCATGTAAAATTTTATTTTAGATTTCCTGCATTTGGGTTGTGCTTGTAGGAATTTACGTTTAGCATCACGTGCAGCTCGTGATGAATCAAACTGAACGTCGGTGAAAGGGTCAAATACAATACTGAATTCGTTATAATATTTACTTTGTAGCAATTTAGCGGTATGGTGTTCCAAATCGTTTCAACTACCGCTTCTTTTACGCATACTAATTGTCCAATCTTGCAATATTACATTCAGTTTGTTGATGGAAGTATCTGTCTCAAATGTATATCTCTTTGCATCGTAAAACGTAGAAAATTGTCGCCACATTGATGATTGCATCGCAACTGTATTGGTAGGCACACAGGTATTACAAGTTTGACTAATTTAGACGTTCGTAGACTCACCGAATAGACTCGTTGTTAGTGACTAAATATTCAATGAGTTGTTGACAAACATTCCAAACTATTTATTTTGGCATCCAACGCCGCGATAATTGATAAACAAATGAATAAATCAAAAAATTTGTCGCTGTAAAAGTTGCAGCTTACTTTTGCCGTTGCCAAAGTGACAATTGCACCGTGGCATACGCGATTTTTTATACATGAGTTTAATTGTCAATATCCCTCGGAATGAAGTTTTTCAGTTCAACTATCTTATAAACTATTGAAAATACGATAAAAACAATCCAAACCTTTTTTATACTTAGTTCATTATTAAATAAATTGAGCTTTTAAACGGAGCTCTAACTTAACTGTTTATGAATTTTTACAATGAATAATAAAAATACTCACAAATTTTTTGTTTCAATTCGAATATTTATCTTCTATAATGATGCGTTTATTCAATTTCAGCTTTCTTCTTCTGCTCTTATTAACATTGCACTAAGTTTAATTTTTTATCAATGAACTTCATACGTCACTAAATTACAGTAATTAAGCAATCATTAGACACTCGTTTAATTACAGTTAGCATGAATAAATAAAAAGTCTCAAGTGTTTTTATCGTATTTTCAATATTTTATAAGGTATTTGAACTGAAATATAAAAAAAACTGTGAAAATGATGAAAAAAATTAATAAACAATTGTGTTAGAGCTTTGGTTGAAAGCTCAATTTGCTCATTGAGATTGAGAATAAAAAAGACTTCTTGTCGTATCTCCAATGGTTTATAAGATTTTTCAATAACAATGCAGAAAAACAGAAAGAAAGCGACAAGCCCAAGAGTACAATATGTTTAAAAATTATATAAAAGATAGAAACAAAATCATTAAGAAAGACGTATACTTATTTCCATGCATGATATATTCAGTACTTAAAAACATTTGTTCCGTGGTCCAGCCTAGGTTTTTGAAAAAGTGGAACTTGTGAACACTGTCAAGGTTGCAAATATCAGACAAAGTCTGATTGCTTCAGGAGAGTGACAGAACTTCAGTGGAAACCCCTTATGCTCTCCTTAATTTAGGCAGATATCTGAGAGAAAACAACTACTTCCCTGGCTAATACCACGACGGACGTTGAATTAAATCTGACAGATATCTGTGCATCGTTCTCCCTAGAATCTGGGAGACAGCCACAAATGCTTTCTGTATCAAGTAGCAGAATCCTGCCCGTTATGATCAAGGACTGACCACTTACATACCGGTTTCGAGGGGTCTTGCCTCTCTTCAGTGCAAGGTAGGTCCAACAACATTTACAGTCGTCGACGTCCCTGGTCATGCCATGCAACGGCTGTTTTGACAGAAACTTTCAGGATCATTGAAGTGAATATATTTACCATACCCGATTATAACATCCTTTGCAATGAATCAACTTTCAACAGAAACAATCTGTGAAGTAACCTACCTAAATAAAATATGATATTCAGTGAAATCGGGTTGACAGATTAGAATTCTCTTGAAATGAATATTAATTTCAACAAGAAACGTCATCATTCTCAGGGTCGGTCCGATCACATAGCCTAGGGCACTCGAATTAGGGGGTGGCAAGCGGCGGCATCGAAATTGAAAATTAATAGAGTGAATTCACTGAAAAAGATCGTGGCAACTGCTTTTGGTCCGTCTGGTCCTGTTCTGAATTTCAGTGAGACTGCGACTTAGGATAACTCTACAGATCATCTGCAGAAAAGTCTCGTCGAAAGCTGGCCAGATTGACTGCAGAATATCGACTTTCCATTCGATAACAACGAAGGAAGTTTTCTACTGTACCCTAAGAAAGAGAAATACACCCTTTTCAAATGTAATTCAGAAAGTGTAACTTGAAATTCAGATTAGTAAAATGTAATTCAGAAAATATGACATGTAATTCAGAATTGTTAATTAGATTTCAGAAACCGTAACATATAATTCAGATTGGTAAATTGTATTTCAGAAAGTGTAACTTCAATTTCAGATTAGTGAATTGTTATTCAGAAAGCGTCAGATGTAAATCAGAAACCATCACTTGTGATTCAGAAACCGTTAAGGACTTAATCAAGGAGTATGGTTTCCGGGATTTGGTTCACCTCTGTGCTGGAGCTGGTTTCAATGGACATCAGCGTTGATTTTGTCTTCTCGAAGAGCGACGTAATACTTATCAGTATTCGATAAAATCCACGCTGAAGATGCTCACTGCAGTTGTGAGCGAAACGTCCATATAAACCGCCTCCACGGAGGTGAACCAAAGCCCGGAAACCATACTCCTTGATTATACTTCAGGCCGTGAAAGCCTTCATTCTATGCTCGTCAAGGACTTGATAAATAAGAATAGGAAATGGGAGAACAGTAAACTACAGCTGGTACTCTCTGAATAAGAACTTACGCATTCTGAATTACAAGTTACACTTTCTGAAATACAATTCACTAACCTGAATTACAAGTTACTCTGAATTTCATTTCACCAATCTGAGTTTCATTTAATGTTTTCTGAACTACAATTCATTATTCTGAATTACAAACTATACTTTCTGAAATACATATTATACTTTCTGAATTACAACTGAAAAAGGTGTAGTCAAGAATGAATGTGTGTCTCGTTCATGGTTGCAATATTCAGTGTCTGGGGATTCTTCTGCTTCTATTGTAAGCTATTTTCCGCAGTAGGAAAATCCGCGCGTTGTTACGAAAGGGGTAAATAACTGGAAGGATATATCTAAATCATAAAATTCCGAGAAAAGCAGTAACCATTTATTAGGACACTACCAAGAGAGCAATAAGTAAAAGCTTGGGTTGAAGAATATTAAAGATATCAGTAACGAGGAAAAATAATAATTTTTTTTTGAATTGTTGATTGCATTAGTGAGAGTTCTAGGAAGTCAAACCTTAGATTTTCGTGAAACTATAAAAAAAAAAAATTTACTCCTGATAAGGGAAACTTTGTAACAAATGCCGAGGCATTGGCAATTCCATAATAAATAATTATAAACGGTTCGGCAACAACGCAAGTGGAAAATGACTGAGTATATTGTTCTCGAACAAATTCCTGACGAATTTATATTTTGTCTGTGATAAAAATAAATATTTTTCGACTGAACGGACTCTTTCATAAAAGTAGCTATCAACTAAAATCATTAACGAACGAAAACATACCAGTTGAAATAAATATTTAGGTTCAGACAGACTTGAAAATGGTCAGATCGGCGTTGCTGGTAAATATTTTGAATAGTGGGATCTTTTGCTCTTTGACACGTTTTGAAATTCGACAGAAATTTTGTGAATATAACAAAATTGCCACACTTCAATTCTGGTATGGGCGGTACATAATTCATTGGTAGTGTCAGAAAGCAATGAATTATGGAATTGATGAAGGGGAAAGGGTTCTAAGTCGTGAATAGCAAGGCTTCCGTACTCAGACCGACGGGGATAGAAAAATCTCCCTTGGGGAAAGGAAATTTTGAATAGTTAGTTAGTGCTGAGCATCGAACATGAATTTTAAAGTTTTTTAGGTGATTGCGCGGGCCTCGTTTACTTAACTGAGGATCGTCGTGGAATTCGATAATGTAAAGTAGTGTTTTCCTAGACGAATAAATAGGACTAGCTGCTATAATGAATTCAAAGTTTACCAAAATATCATGGTTAGCCAACGTACGGAAAAGTTTGTAAATACTTACAAATGTTCGCGTCATCGGAGCGTCTCCAACAGAAAAATAGTCGAAAAAGGCTATACGTAGCAATAATTTGTTTACCATCACAGCTCGGAACACGCACACATACTTGCTAACGTTCGGTAATGTGCGTCATTGTTGTCTGCACCAAACAAATTTTGCGATTGCAACTGTTTGCTAACATTCATAATCATTTTGCGCGCTTGGTGAAAACGCACCTTTATAGGAGACACCTCCCACATTATTTACATAAACTCTTTAAGAGATACGTTTTATTTTGTTTATTTCAATCCTTCTTATTTAAAGATAGATTTTGTTTTGTTTTGTTCTCCTTCCAAATTAATTCACTTATTTAATTATTATATATTGTCTTTCCAACCTCTGTATTTGATTTGACACTCCACCGAACAACATTAATTGAAATCAAGATTGCTTTTAGAAACTATCTCCTTCGCGCCAAAAGAATCAATTTTCTATCCTTTCGAAAAAGTAGCTCCAGATGAAAGAACCAGTAAGCCTTAAGCACTCCGATAGCTGATACCCCCTAGCCAGCCAAGTTCTGTAATTTTTTACTAACAACCCTGATAACCAAAAAATCGGGGTGACGACAGCGTTTTTACATTCGTATCTTACTTTCATTTTGCTTCTCAAGCAACCTGCAAAGAACCTTGGAGACAGTGGAGTCAGTAAATGAATCTGCTGGCCAAGAAGCCAGAGAGGAAAAAGGTAGTAATAGTTGTTGTTCGGGGTGGCCGCTGCTGCAGCTGCAGCCAGGCAAGTAGGCCCACATGGACCGCCATCCCCTGTTTTTCCACATACCCACATATCCACAATTCCTCCTCCTGATGAAGGTTAGTATGTCCGTCCATTCCAGGTTGGTTATTTCCTCTTGTTGGAGTTTTTCAACTCCAAATATTTCAAATCGTAGCCTTCCGTACGCCTCGCACCTGCCGAGGAAGTGCGATGAGGTTTCCTCGTCTTCTTCGCATTTACGGCAAGTGGAGTTGTTTTCTGTTCCTATTAGTGTTTGGTGTCTGCCTAACTTGTTATGCCCAGGAGGCGTATTGCTTGGCGGTTTCTGCCTAGTAGTCATGACGTCCTTGACAAATGTTCGCGTCATCGGAGCGTCTCCAACAGAAAAATAGTCGAAAAAGGCTATACGTAGCAATAATTTGTTTACCATCACAGCTCGGAACACGCACACATACTTGCTAACGTTCGGTAATGTGCGTCATTGTTGTCTGCACCAAACAAATTTTGCGATTGCAACTGTTTGCTAACATTCATAATCATTTTGCGCGCTTGGTGAAAACGCACCTTTATAGGAGACACCTCCCACATTATTTACATAAACTCTTTAAGAGATACGTTTTATTTTGTTTATTTCAATCCTTCTTATTTAAAGATAGATTTTGTTTTGTTTTGTTCTCCTTCCAAATTAATTCACTTATTTAATTATTATATATTGTCTTTCCAACCTCTGTATTTGATTTGACACTCCACCGAACAACATTAATTGAAATCAAGATTGCTTTTAGAAACTATCTCCTTCGCGCCAAAAGAATCAATTTTCTATCCTTTCGAAAAAGTAGCTCCAGATGAAAGAACCAGTAAGCCTTAAGCACTCCGATAGCTGATACCCCCTAGCCAGCCAAGTTCTGTAATTTTTTACTAACAACCCTGATAACCAAAAAATCGGGGTGACGACAGCGTTTTTACATTCGTATCTTACTTTCATTTTGCTTCTCAAGCAACCTGCAAAGAACCTTGGAGACAGTGGAGTCAGTAAATGAATCTGCTGGCCAAGAAGCCAGAGAGGAAAAAGGTAGTAATAGTTGTTGTTCGGGGTGGCCGCTGCTGCAGCTGCAGCCAGGCAAGTAGGCCCACATGGACCGCCATCCCCTGTTTTTCCACATACCCACATATCCACAATTCCTCCTCCTGATGAAGGTTAGTATGTCCGTCCATTCCAGGTTGGTTATTTCCTCTTGTTGGAGTTTTTCAACTCCAAATATTTCAAATCGTAGCCTTCCGTACGCCTCGCACCTGCCGAGGAAGTGCGATGAGGTTTCCTCGTCTTCTTCGCATTTACGGCAAGTGGAGTTGTTTTCTGTTCCTATTAGTGTTTGGTGTCTGCCTAACTTGTTATGCCCAGGAGGCGTATTGCTTGGCGGTTTCTGCCTAGTAGTCATGACGTCCTTGACTTGCTGGAGCCATCCACAAAGTCTTTCGACTGTCTGGAGCCGGTTTATTCCTCCAAAGATTGTTCAGCTCTTCTTCCGCCCAGAGACCAGAGGCTTGGCTTCTTGCGATGCCTTGTACAGGCTCCGGCCCACAGAACGGCGTCGCGGAACCGATTCGCGCAAGTTCATCTGCCATCCTGTTCCCGTTCACCTTTCTGTGACCCGGAACTCATACCAGCTGAACTTCCTTTGTTTCAACTAATTTCTTGAGGGCATCTCCGCATTCCTAGATGTAGATTCTCTGCTCGGCCCCTTCTTTCACCTCTTGTTTCGTAGCTGCGGTTGAGATGGCGAACACTTCAGCTTGTTGTCTGCCTAGCGCATAGCTTTCTCGTACATCTCTTCCTTCCAGGTAGATGTCTACACCCGAAGCCGGTTTGTCAGTCAAACGCGAACCGTCTATCTCGTGCGCTTTTCACTCTTAGGGCAGAAATAGGAATCTCCTGCTCCACCCACTTGGCGATTTCCGCATGGCCTATGGTCGCTCCTTCGCTTTCCCAGATTCCTAAGTCCCGTATCCTCAAGTAAGCTGCCATTGCCTCCTTCTTAATCAAGACCGGAAGTGGTGGCAGCTTCAGCAGTACCTCTAACACTGTGGTTGGAGTCGTTCTCATTGCACCTGTTATTACCAAACAAGCCAGCCTCTGGACCTTGCTAAGTCCTCTGATCATTGTAATATTCTGTGCGCCTGGCCATCACACGGCTGACCCACATTGGATCTTTGGTGTTACGACAGCCGTGTACAGCCAACGCATAATCTCTGGGTTGGTGCCCCAATTTCTTCCTACAACTCTCCTCAGTTGCCATAAGAAAAAAATTAAAAAAAAAAAGTTTAATTTTCAAGCCTAACAGACACTCACTAGAAAATGATCTGAGTTGAATATCTGGCTTTGCTTGATAAAGCAGGAATACCTCAAACATTTAGTGGCAAGATATTATTCATGTTCATTACTTCAGAAGAAAGATCCAAAATAAATTGATTGCACACCTGACAAAATTCATCTTGAACAAATTACCATCAGCGTTCGAGTTGTGTAATAATGTTGTGTCTTACTTTTTCTGTGTCTGTGGCCAGTGATGAGCGTAGTTTTGCGCAAATTGAAGTACCATGATAAACGAATACATTCTTTGCCTGCCAGATAATCACACGAAATATGAAATTCAGCAAACTGACAGCATTCCATGTTCATTTCATCAACCAACTACCAGGCTTGCTGCTCAAGTATGCCCTGCACTATATTGACAAATTCCTTCCAAGTTAGAAAGAGGCTACACAACTATAAATGAGAGTCAAGGAAACTAAACTCCCCCATCAGCTCCATCATACTGTCTGTTCGAAAAAAATAACGCGCAATTTGAAATGTAATTTCCATGTTTTATGATTTTTTGAAAGGCAAATGCACTCTGCACGAATTATGAATATATCATTGAATTTATGATTGAATAATACGGGAAGCACAATCTGAAATAGCAGTACACTGTTTCAGTTATTTTTTTTTGAATCGTTCATAGGTATATACGTTCAATTAATTTTTCAGCGGAACCACTCAAATAATGATTTTTTTATACACTGCTCACTTCACAAAACAGAATTACTCTGGAAGCAGATGTTGATCAGAGTGATCCGCCATTGAACTGTACAAAATTGCACGGCTGGTTTATATGAATCTAATACCTATTGTACAGGGTGTTTTCTAACTACGGTTCCTAACTATAGGGGGTGATTCGTTTGGTTATTTTGAGGAGAAAAGTTCATTTGAACAGATGTCCGGAGTTGCTTCGTTTATGAGATACAGGGCGTTGAAATTTGAATCGATTTGGTTGAAATTCGGTACATTTGTTTGAAATGATAAGGCGCGCATTCAGCCATGACTACATTGAAATTATTAGTGCCAGTGGCGCCTCAGTGGGCACCACAGCCACCAATATTGTAAAAAAAATCTTTTTTTTCCGCAGGTTATTTCTGAAGATTGAGCAAATAAAAATGCAACTTTTTGTTCTCTTGTGTTTTCTTCATATCTAGCTTCGTTTACATATATCATATAGTAGGGTTTTTCCAACACATATTTCATTTCAAATCGAAAAAGTTCATTTGATAATGTTCCAAATTTTATTCAAACTGGTTTTAGGATATATATAATAATTTATAATAACTCTTTTTTTTTTAATTTTAACGCCCTGCATCTCAGTAACGAAGTGATTCCGTAAATATGTTCATAGGGACTTTCCTTCCTAAAACGACCTAACAAATCACCCTCTGAAGTTAGGAATCGTAGTTAGGAACACCTTGTATATAGAGTGCGCACCGACCAGCCAGGGTGATTCGGTAGGTTTTCTATGTTTTTCTTCAGCTGAGAAGGTCACCAAGATTCAGAAACTCGCTGAGCGCCACGCAAACATTAATAATATTCGTCTACCACCCGCTATGCCTGAGTATTGTTATTATATTATATACGTATAAAGACCCTGAAGGATATCGGAATTAATTGTCAAAATTTGATTTATTGATTGATCGATGAACTTACCAAGTGGTAGGAGATCATAATGAAAAATGCCAAATTTAACTTCCTATGTATTTGTTCCACTTGTATTCTTATTTTTTTAATCCCTTATTCTTTATTTTCATTATTTCTTGTGGATTGTTTTACCAAACTTTAAAAATTATTGTGTTAATATCTGATTATAATTCATCCTAGATCTTGCTTTTCCATAATATCTAATGATCGCAATGTTTGTGTCAGCACGCTACAATACTCTCTACTCCGAAGAAAATCCATAACACCAACTGTAGTAATTGATTGATCATCTGCAGAAGAAACTATTTTCAATCCTGGTCCACCAACTTCGTAATAATTTTCTTCTTCACATATTAAAGCAGGTTATGTTCTGCCAATGATAATCATTACTTCTCACGTTGTTGTAATGTAAACTCATTGTATGTGATCTTACATATGATGGGAATGAACCAGAACGGTTTTCTTTGATTCTTATGAATGAAATATCCATTTGTTTCTATTTTTTTTATTTTTTTATGTACGCTGACGACCTTAAGATATTTCACACGGTGACCTGTGATAACGATTTCCTTCTCATACAAAATAGTATCGACAATTTCGTGAAATTCTGTGAGAACTCTGTTCGTCAATCTTAATAAATGCCATTCTATCACGTTTACAAGAAAAAAAAAATATATTCACCGCCACCAGTACCACAGATAGGCAGCTGTTAAAGAAAACATCAAAAGTCAAGAATTTGGGACTCTCATATCAATTATGTAGTATAGAGAGCTAACAAAACAATTGGATTTCTGATTAGCACTTGTCGTGACTTCGAACACTTTACATGGCTTATGTGAATAGTCAGCTAGATTAGTTTTTCTTCTGTAATATGGAACCCTCAATTCATCTCGTATATTGGAAGATTAGAGTTAATACAAAACAAATTCGTCTCATATATCAACAAAAAATTCTTACCTAATCTCAAAGAATTAGAATAAAACTATATGTAATATAATCAGCAGACAGACGGAAAATAGCGGATATTCAGTTTCTTCACAAAATAATACTATAGATGGCAGCTCAATCCTGAACCAACTCTTGATTAATGTACATCTGTTTGACACCAGAGGAGCATACTCATTCCAAACAAATCACAGTAATACCAACTACTGAGTACTTAAATTCTTCTTTAAATAGCTGTTGTAAATCTTACAACTCTATATCCAAATCAATAAAAATTTACATGTTTTCTGATTCCCTGGAAAATTTCACCGCTTCACTGTTCAACAACTGTTCATACCTCGATGTCGCATCACATGTAAAACGATCGAATAATTTATTTTTCACGTCCACCTCAACATTTGTGAATACTCTCTTTGGGTTCGTCCCGTTTTGTATTCCATTGAATACATAAAATAAAATAAATTCGTAATCGCAATTATGATTTATTTATTAATTATTCACTATAGAATTGTAATAGAATCCCAAATGGTACAAACGTGGCCTCAGCCGGAGAAGTAGTTGTTTCCTGTTAAATACTACAAGAACATTTTTTATTCTGAAAATGAAATATTTCTTTTTCAATTTTCAATGAGGAATGTTTCCTTTCTTCAAGGTAATCGCAAGATCTAAAATCAACAGGAACGAATGTTCGCTGTGAATAATGCGAGTGACGAATTTGAGGTTAAAGTGGAGAAAGACTTCTCTGAAATATGATGGTACAAAAAAAACGCCAAGATAATTATCAGCGTTCAACTAACAAAAACCTCAACAGGAAGGCGTAATGGCTAATTCGGCAACATTCAATTTTCAGAAAACGTCTGAACCAACGAAACGTTGCAGTACTTCCGGGGGTAATACCACGAGTGCTCGCAATACTATCGATAGTAATTCTGTCAGAATTCAACAAGATCAAATTGCTTGGTAACATCACGAGTCCGCTAGGACGAGTCTGATCAAAGCAATTTGATCGAGTTTAAGATTTCTAACAGAATTAACAATAGTATTGTGAGCACGAGTTGTATTTATTGAGACAATTTCAAGAGCCAACGAAGTTATGAAAACGTATATTCTTGTTCATATTAGTTCATGATTAAAGGCTATCAGACTGACATTTATAAAGTCATCCTTGCTAGCAAGATATATCCTTCATTGATGTTTGCATGCCCTTGATGACGTGGTATTACCGGCTCAAAAGGAAGAAACTGTGTACTATCAGTGAAACACCGTTTTTATCGGTTCTCATATCGCATCATATGCGAGTTTCATATAGCGAGTGAAATTATAAGTGTAATTGGTTTTGTAAAATCACAAATTGTCTTGATTCTGTTTTTCCGATGCTGAAATCCATTCAGGTGAAATCAATTAGAATTTTCCGAATTTGCATTACGGCTATTTCAAATGTATTCCGAATTTTCATTGAAGCTAGTGTTTGTCTCCACTTCCACTTGATAGAAGAATATCATAAAAATAAATATAAATCGAACTGAACTGATCGAGTATTCTGTTTGTGAGTTAATGGAAAGTTTATGCGGAATCTTTCAAACCAAATGGCATTCTTGAGAATTCAAATATTCCAAAAGGAGTACTCACCTGCGGTTGTAAAAATATATTTCTTGGTCATTAGTATTTCAACTTTTTCAAAATGTCCGGTTTGACAATAGAATATTATATAGAGTGTTTGCTATATCTCTCTCGTAGTTAAATCATGTATTTGTTAACTATCCGTGTAATAAGAACTGGTAACAATTTTGCAATAAATGTATCCTTTTTTCAGGTGAAGGCTGCGAAGATCCCGACTGCAAAGATCCCACTTGCTCTGAGCATGGCGCTTGTGTCCACGGTCAGTGTTACTGTAAAGCTGGCTGGAAAGGTGCGGACTGTAACCAAATCGACGAGCAAGTACATAAGTGTTTACCGACGTGTTCTGAACATGGAGTCTACGACTTGGAGGCGGCCAAATGTGTGTGCAACAGGCACTGGACGGGGCCTGAGTGCTCTCAAGGTACGTCACAAATTAAACAGAATGCACGTCTGCTTTAGTTCATCAGAAAACGTCGTTCTGTTGTTACGATTTTTGTCAAAAACATTCGAGTTTTCAATGCACCTTATCCATCAGTTGTAACTCGGCAAATAGTATTTCAGAAACAATAATTTGTAATTCAGAATAATAAATTGCAATTCAGCAATAATTTCAGCTTTGATATTTAAAATGCATTGCAAATTTTGTTCTTGTAGAACACTTTGCCAAGTATTAAACCTATATAATTCAACGGTCGTAGGGGGCAGTAGCAGAAAAAACAATTTCAAACATTTTTTTTTAGATTCGGATTACACAATCCACCATTTCTCTTGATTAGCTCAATGGTCTTCCGTCAAGTAGTGTCGCCCCTCTTCATGAGGTTATCATATTTTGATGAATTCCTAAAATTTGGCAACGTCGCATTTCTAGTCAACTTTATGAGCTGCCAGTTATTACCAACCTCTGACATGAATAAAATCTTGCTGTCATGTACGGGGATCACCATAAATTTGTTGTTTTTCTAGTCATAAACAAAGGATAAGTTTTTTTTTTTATAAACAGTACCGTTTTCAACAAATTTTTTTTTTGAAACGGGTAAATTGGGGTGCGTCATTGTACATTTTACCTCGATATCATAAGTTCTCATTTTTCTGACACAATTTCCTTGTTTATCACGATTAGGCCAATTAATTAAGAGTTGTAGACAATTTCTTTCTGTAATCTGCCAAGCAAGAAACCCACTGTACAATATTGTTGATTTCTACTAGGTGTTTTTCAATCTCATCTCAAAAAGATAGGAAAGATCTAAGGTAATCGATTAGGATTCAACAGAAAGTTGTCTGAAACCTTGGGCTAGGCACACACAAATCGATTTTTCTACACTATTTCCAGAATCAAAAAGTTATATGAGTGAGTCACCTTCCGAGAACACCGATTAAAGGAGTACAATAGAGCATTGAGTCAAATTTTGATTTAAAAAAATTCACGAAATTTTCCGGATGTCTTCATTTTAAATGCGATACTCTGTATTTAACAAGCTCAGCAGTCGTCGTAATATGGATAGACATATAGTAGGGGAGCCCACGATGCTAAATGTGGATTTACTCGAGCGTCGTAGAGACCTATTGGGTTGCAAAGCTTAGATGATAAGAAGAAAAAAATGTTATGTAATATGTACCTTTTCATCGGTGGGAGAAGTGGCTATAGATTTTCAAATTTGTAAAAAAAACTGTTGCATGAACATACTCGAACCGATTTTCACGCGGTTGACGGCATTCGACGCAGTTTTTCAAGCTCCATGAATCTTTAAGTTTGAATTGATCGAACTAGAAATTTCAGAGTGATTCCGAAAAAACACTTTTTTCGGTTTTCTTTCGACAACGATAACTCATGAACGAATCAACCGATTCTGACCGGACTGGCGGCGATCGACGTGGTTTTTTGATAGTAAGAGCTGATTAGTTTCTGAAATCGATTGATGAAGCCATTTAAAAGTTATTCCAAAGAAACCACATTTGAAAAAAAAAAACGTAGTTTTTTTAGATTTCTCAAAATCTACCCGTACGAATCATTTCAAATTATATTCAAAATTTAAGTTTGGCCAAGCCAAATAGATAGAGAAATAGTAACGCGGAGAGAGGAATATAGGCATTACGCAGCTGCACGCTTTAGACTTTATCGACGAATTTTTGTTATTTCGGCTATATTTTTCGTTATACTTGAATTATTTCCTTCAATATAAAAAACAAAGAATTAGCCACGCTCGAGAATGTCGAGATGACGTTTTTTTACAACTTTGTACCCCTTCCCTTTCTTTACGTCACTCTCAAATTGTCAGATTAGTAGAATGTACACTTTTTAGCATGTAATTAACTCACCCTACCTTAATCTGACGCGCTCGAGAATTTCAGATGATCTATTTTTTTTACTCATCTGATCCTTTATCCTGGACGCGCGGCCTTAATTATGAGGTTCATACTGGGTTGAGGTACTCAAATGGATACAAAGTATCTCCCTATATATTAATCTGCCGCGCTTCAGTAAATCCAGAAATCCCCGCTTGAGCTCCCCTGCTAATAAGTTGGCATCAGTCAGATATGGTAAGGGATTACAAAGTATCATGAAAGATGGGCGACACTACTTGACGGAAGATCATAAAACTAATAATGAATTATGGTGGATTACGTAATCCAATCTTCCGCAAAAAAACCTATACAATAGGTATGGTCGTCGGCAAGTATTCAACAGAAAACAACTACTGCCCCCTACGATATTGAATTATATCTGTTTAATACTTGGCAAAGTTTTCTACAATAACCACTTTGCAATGCATTTCAAATATCAAATCTGAAATTATTTTTCGATTTAATTGGGGGAACACCTCCGTACCGGTTCATGGTCATTGCCAATCATCAGCGAAGGCTAGTTCGACCCAATTGAATCGAAAAATCCTTTCATCCTAATTTGAAATCCCTGAGACAAACACTGAAGTATGAATTCAGCGCCATCTCTCTCTCTCATCTCTTTTGCGGAAGATTGGATTACGTAATCCACCATAATTCATTATTAGTTTTATGATCTTCCTTCAAGTAGTGTCGCCCATCTTTCATGATGTTTCTGGCTTCATATTGAAGTCGACACGTAGTCGGAGTGCATTTTAATCTGGAACCCAGAGATGGCGCTGAATTCATACTTCAGTGTTTGTCTCAGGGATTTCCAATTAGGATGAAAGGATTTTTCGATTCAATTGGGTCGAACTAGCCTTCGCTGATGATTGGCAATGACCATGAAACCGGTACGGAGGTGTTCCCCCAATTAAATCGAAAAATAATTTCAGCTTTGATATTTGCAAAACATTGCAAAGTGGTTCTTGTAGAAAACTTTGCCAAGTATTAAACAGATATAATTCAATGGTCGTAGGGGGCAGTAGTTATTTTCTGTTGAATACCTGCCGACGACCATACCTATTCTATAGGTTTTTTTGCGGAAGATTGGATTACGTAATCCACCATAATTCATTATTAGATTACAAAGTAATTCACAGACTTTTCGAAACATATTTTCTGGCAGTTGTATAATTGTTTCAAATCATTCCAACAATAGTCTCAGTTTTCATATCTTCCTGAATCATCCCTTTTTATCTCTGACCCGGTGAATTAATTCAAAGCCCTTCAACATCTGTGACTGATACCAATCTTGGCCATTTCTCTTTCCTTCAGCGGAGAAACCTTCCCTTCACAAAACAATGTACGTATAAGCCCGCTGGGCGAGAGTTGAAAGAATGATAAATTAACTCTTCCTATTGTTTCAGCGCTATGTAATTTGGACTGCGGCCCCCATGGTCAGTGTGACATGGGAAAATGTCGCTGCGAACCAGGTTGGACGGGATCTCGTTGTGAACAGCTACCCTGCGATGTGCGATGTCAGGAACACGGCCAGTGCCGCAACGGCACTTGTGTGTGCTCTCAAGGATGGAACGGACGACACTGCACCTTGCGTAAGTATCTGTTTCACAATATTGGCATCAAGATAACTCTTATAATACACAGGGTGTTTCTAAATATGTAACAAAGTTTTTAGGCGGAGATTTCTTGTCGAAAACTAAAAAGAGGGTATTTTATGTGAACAAAATCTCTCAGACCTGTTCTTGAAAAAAATTATTTTTGTTTTTTTCTTATGATTGCTCAATAGTTGAAGAAATGGAATTTTGTGAGCGTGTTTCACCAATAAAAAGGCTATCTATAAAAATTTTCAAAAGTTTTCGAACTTTCTAACTATACAAAATTCCTTTATTTAAAAATATGTGTAGATAAAAGATTTATTGCAAAAAATTTTCAACTCCTACATAGTTTCTGTGAAAGCAATAATTAGCCCATTGAAAATAAAATTAAATATCATGCAGGGACGTTTATTTTCTATGGTTGGAATGAAAAAAGTCTAGTAGGGGGCGGTTACTTTTTGTTTGCACAAATTATTACTTCAATCGTAGTATTTCAAGATCATCCCACTTATTTTAAGTTTCAATATAGGTAAACATACCTACACTAGTACCAAGTTTCGTTTATATATACAGGGTGATCCAAACGTTCAGTATCGGTTTTTTAGGTGAAAATATTCCAGGTACATTAAAATAAGCCTCCCATCACCGCAAATAAACATGCTGAGTTTTATCAGAATCAACCAAAAGGTTTTTGAGTAATGAATAAAAAACTGTTTTTTTATGAAAACTTTGACACTCGAAAACGACACTCGGACATATGCTTATATGAAGAAAATATCTTATTTTCACCTAAAAAATCGATACTGAACGTTTGGCGGTTTAACCCTGGGTCACCCTGTATAATAATAGATTTGTCTGCGTCTGCGTCACATGGACATTGAAATATTCCGGGTGTGTTTTGTATTGTCTCGCAGCCCGGAGTGTTCATTTACACATTCAATTGGAGTCGTATAAACCAAAGATTTAGGGTAATCCAAGATCTAAAAGTCCAACAATGGTAACCTTTTCATTTGAAGAACATGATTAAAAAATGCCATTTTTTTTAACTTTTCAAGAATATTGAGAAAAAAACAGAAACCATTTTTTTTGGTATTTCTGAAAGTGTGTACCTTTTCAACGATAGTTCCAAGAGCTATTATTTACATGAAAGACCCCCTTCAATTTCTGACCAGGAATCACCTCCTTGAAACTTTTGCTTCTTTTGGAAAACCTTGGATGAAATCATCTGGAGCTGATTGTTTATTCTTCTGGTTGCTACGCAATTAAAGTTATAAAGATTTTTTTCAGTTTACAAACCTGTTCACCAGTCCTCGTGTTGAGCGACATCTGCGATAAGTAGTAGTAGTAGGGGTGGTCACTATTGTAGCCAGGCAAGTAGGCCCTTTTTGCCATCCTCTTGTTTCCTCATCCGTGACATTCTCTTTAAACAACCATCTTCTCCTCAGAATAAATCCTTATACTATATTATTTGTGTATGTATGTGTGTGGGTGCTTCACAAGGGATCGGGTTCTTTCAATCTGCCTATTCCTGGAAGTCCTGGTAGGGCTGTTTCTCAGTCGGACGGTGCGGCGGCCGCGGATGATTTTTGTCACCGGCTACCAGAACCGCAGTATTCGATCCGACACCTCTCCTTGGCTTCCATTGGAGACTAGTTCTCCAGTTCTCACTGCGAGTTCCTCCCATCTGTCTCCTCGTGAAAGTCCAGGTAGGGCTGGTTCATTCACTGACTACCAGTCCCACAGCACCCGATTCAAGGCCTCTCCTTGGCTCCCACCGAAGACCAGATTTCACAGTTTCCGCAGCGAGTTTCTTCGATCCTTCTCTTCGTGAAAAACTTGGTAGGGCTAGTTCTAAACCAGGCAGAGCGGCGGCCGCGGGCAATTCATCATTTTTAAGTTCTCGCATCCCTCTGTAATGTGTGTGAGTGTGTGTGTTTAGTGTCGGGGTAACATGTCAATTTTGACGTTGGTGTACGGTAAGCTAGGGCCCACGAGTTGCTACTTCCGTTGGCTGCAACGCCTCAGCCACCCTTGGGATACATCTGCGATAAAGTATAGATACTATTTGTGGAAGTTTTCTGTTGTCATGGTTTTTCAGACGCGTGCCTTGCAATACAAAATAAAGTAAGAAATTAGATTTATGCCAAGCTTCCTTTTCTAAACATAAAATTCTTATTGTCACAAACATGAACAATTTGGCAGTTTTTTCATCATAATAGTATTGGTTAATAAATGAACCCAAAAATAATCCCTCATTATGTATGTGTGTGCAAATTGTTAGAGCAAATTCTGAATCATAGACTAACTTGGTATTTAGAGAAAAAAATATCCTCTCCCCATTCCAAAGTGGTTTTTGAGATGCCAGATCCACCACAGACACTCGAATCAAAGTATATGAAGCCTTCTTGCATGACCAGAAATCGGTCGCAGTTTTTTCGACATTAACAAAACTTTTAATAATACATGGATTTACCTCCAAAACTAATACATCCAAGGCCACATTTCTTGAACTACCGATCCATCCAAGTTAGAGTAAATAGGTTCACTCCAAAATGGTACTACCCACGTGCAGTACATCAAGATTTCTGCACCGTAAACCAATCAAACGAATCCCATTCCGGGAAAGAATAAGACGCTGTGGTTATGGCATTGAACAGTTTAATCTTCAGTAACTCAAATCACCCCCCATGGACAATCAAAATACCAAAATTCGATACATCTCTAACTATTTATCCAAAAAACTCCAAAAATCCTCACGTCATTCAAATAGCTTCCCAATAAACCATCTTAAAATATCCTCAGTATCTTCACAGGTGAAACGACTGCCATACTGAAATCACTCAAAGTGCGCAAAGAAGATCCCAGAAATAACTTCCTCATCATCACAGACTCTCTAAGTGCATGTTACAGAGTAGGGAGGTCAGGTAGCCGAGTGGTTAGAATCAATGCTTTTCAATCATTCTGTCTGCCGATCGTGGGTTCAAAGCCCAGCGACTTCAGTTAATTTTTTTGATGGCTTGAGAAAGTGCTAGGAATCGTAAGTTAATAGGTTAATCCTTGGCTCGCACAAGTTTCGACTTGAGGGGGAAACGACAGCTGGTTTACGAAAAAAACAGTTAAAAAAAGATGTATTCATCTCATCCAATCCATCTATCAATAATAGAACTACTTTAACAACTACATAGTGGAGAAAAAAAAATTATGGGTCCCTTCCCGCGTCGGGACCAAGAGGAATGAAAAAGCGGACGCTCTTACCTCTAAGTCGGCTTTGAACGACAAATCGTGTTTACAAAACTTCATAACCAACACTTGGCAATCAACTTGGTCAGAATCAACAACCAAACTAAAGGAAATCAAAGAAATAGTTAACGAGAATGTAACCCTCTCTACGAAAAGGACGGACGAAGTGAAAATCAACCGCCTCCTTCTAGAACATACCCTCCTTATCCACCAATACATCTCACAGAAAGATTCTACTCCCATCTGTTACATTTGTGCAACTCAGATCACTGTAAAACACCTCTTGATTGAGTGTCCTTTATATAATGGAGAAAGAATATCGGACTACCTAGGTGACAACATCAAAACTGTACTCATCGATGATCTTCAGAAAGTGCTTAGTTAATTTTGGTGGTCAGCTTTTGTTGTAACGCAGCAGTTGAATTATAAGTAGATGGTTTTGTGCTAATGCAATATCTTTTGTATTCGTCGATACGTATTTTTGTATAACTTTTTGTAATTCCAATACAACACTGCAATCCCGACAAGATTATTTTCAAACTGTATCAGACTGTTGATTAAAAAATGGTTTTGTTTTTAAACCGAAGAAGTGAATATTTTCAAAGATATTATCAACTCTCAACTATTACAATCCGAATGAATATGAAAATGCGAAGGATATTTTTGAAGATTTTTCTGGACGAAGTGAAAGTTCGCCGTATTGAATTGTTAGGTTGTCAAATCCCAATTCGTCGCTTATACGACTGTACCAAATTTCTGAATAGTCAGTTCAGGAATAGACCAGTATCCTGATATTTTAAAAAATAGGTCATACTATCAGCAAATTCAAAAAATTACACCTTTGCTCATTTGGTTCCCACTATGTACTCTGAATATCGAAGAATTTTTGTTTTCTTGAGAACCAAATGATTTGAAGATGAAAAATAAACTCCTATATTTCATTTCCAAAATACCTTTAACTATTCCACTCCTCTCACAAACACTTTCGAATCACGAAGAATTTATCAATAAACCACCTCCATTTTCGTAATACCCAGGCCAGAACATCGAGTATAAATCAGCACACAACTTATCTCTTTCTCGAAATCCACTATTGACGTGGCCATACTTCCATTAACTTTTCGTTCGCTCTGAGATTTTTCCCTCGGCAAGAAACTTTTAACAGAAACTTCCTAACTCGATTTTTTCCGGGAACCACGTCAAATTTCGCCCTAGGTAGTTTGTTATAATTAATATTCTATTAGCAACCGACGTTTTCGTTCACGTTCGAACAGATTTTTTTCACGAAACATAAATATTCAAGTCTTCAGATGTGCGTACCTCCTATTCTGAATGCACCGCAGGTCTGTTCCTTCCCTATTGTTACTGTGCGAGCAAATTTGAAATGCATCATTCATTTTTTCATCAGTATTTTGCAAGGGGATACGCTGAACTCACTCCATCGATTTGAAGAATTATATTGCTGATTGCCCAGAATATTTTATGAAACTGTTCGGTACAACGGTTTCCGAAAGACGAGAGCTTTTTACCTGCTTCAATATTTACTGTCAAAGAAATAAAAAATCAGAGATAGTCTACAGAGTGGCACATTCAGATAAAACAAATGAAGAAAGGGTTTTTTCGTTTGCTATCGCAATTTTTTAAGAAATTATTGGCATAGATGAAGTTCGTGCATGTAGACATCCAAAAGTCTTGATAGTGGAACAGAAATACTACTGAATTTCTCCTTAAAACATCTGTTTATGTTGACTACTCTTCTACAAAAAACAACCACTACCTCCTGCGGCCTTTGAGTTATGTCTTTCGTAGTAGATAGAAGTTGTTTTCTATTGAAAACTTTTTAACAAATAGACCGTTATACATATAGGTCTATGCAAAATTTGCAATCGTTTACATATTATGTCATCAATATATAATTATTGTCCGTCAAGAAATGGCATACCCGAAATATTCTGTTTTGGTTTTGTATACAGGGCGAGTTAGAATAAGTCCCACAATCCTCGTACACAGATTCCTCACCTCTTCTCAAAGTGAAAAGATTTTATCAATTTATATACTAAAACGCATCCCTTTTGAAATACAGGGTGTCGAAAGGTCGATAAAAATTTAGATTGAATTATTTTTTCTTCAAACTTCCGAGAAAAAAAAAACTTGGTACGTCAATGCAGGATTATCAAAGCGATAATAATATGTTACGTTGTTCGATTCTCGTGAAAAAGTGGCGTAGATACAGTGGTATTTTTCCATAGTTTCGTTCATTTTTGCTTTAGACAAATGAGTGTTTGACATCAGTTACATTCTTGATATGAAGTCTATAAAATTCCATGTTCCTAAATGTAGGGTTTCTCAGATATTTACGAAAAACTGAAACGATGTTTTGAAGAAGCACCGGGTAAAGATATAATTTCCCGTATGCCATATCGAGGTATATTTCATCCTCCTGAATATTTTGGAATGTTTGAATGTACTTCAAAGAAAATAGTTTTTCAAGATGAGTCTTGAAGTAGGTACAACCTGTTTGACAAGATAACGTGCCTGTCAAAAAATGTATGCTTGCTATTTTTTCTGGAACACACGTTTACTAAACTCTTGATGAACTACTTTAATTTCAAATGATAAAAATAATAATAATATATGTCTACACAACAGAATGGTATTGGATGGAGCCTGTGAAGAATCAAATATGAGGCTTTTTCTTATAAATTTCATAATCATAATATTCATTAATAATTGCCTGTTCATATGTGGAAACCCAATTTCGATTCTTCTTGATGCTTTCTTCTCATTTTCTTACATTGAATGAATGATGAAATTGAATATCTTACAGCTGGCTGTGAAAATGGATGTTCTGGTCACGGGCAATGTACCCTGGATGAAGGCCTCTACAAATGCGTATGCATACAGGGATGGGCAGGATCCGATTGCAGTATATCGCTGGAACAAGATTGCCAAGACGATTTGGATAACGATAATGGTGAGTGAAATACAATGGCTGGAAATCTCCTTTTTGATAATTTTCTTCGACCGCCTGAGAATCATTGATATTGTTACTACTAAACTGTTTATTTCTAACTTCACTATAAACATACAACTACTTCACTGACTAATAAAACACTTAGATATATACAACTAGCTAAATATTAAAAAACACTTATTAACTTCTTTAAAAACTGCTTATCACTCCGTCATACAAACTTCTAAATCATCTTCCCAGTGAAATGTCGCCTCATATACTACTTTTCTCCAGACCAGATCTTTCGCGATATTTCCGAGAATACTCAGAACAGAATTCCACTGATATCGATTAAATAAATACTTGCGGTGTCAACTCATTTGTATGCGAATTGTTTTTATGGTTCACTCAGCGGCGTAGCTACGGGATTTTTATCAATCTCGTAACAATATGTTGAAGAAATTGAAAAAGCAGGTTGGATTACAAAATTGTTTTGTGGAGTAGTTCAAACAGAACGTATTCCGAAAATATGAATGACATTCATTCAACAGATGAAAAGATAAGACAAGGATAATTCACCTTCCATAAATTGAACAAATTGAATAAGGCCCCCAATCAATCAACAGATCTTCGTTGATTCTAATTTCGATTGAAAATAGATTTTCATTTGCCTATTCATTGACTTGAAGACACACTTGAGTGATGAGGAAGTGATTGGTGCATTTACTAAGTTATATCATCTCAAACTAAGGTCTTGCAATAAGGTAGAAATGATTTTAATTTGAAGATAACAGTCCAAGTTTTCTTTTCAATTTACTAAATATGTGGAATCCTGCCTACAACTTATCAATAAATAACTAAATCTTGACTCATAAATTCCTCCGTCAACGAAAATAATATCGAATTTTGACGTTATTGACTTTCTAACGAAAAATTTATCAATTTGGTCCTATTATCATTATACTTTTTTAACAAATGTTGCATCCCAAATCTACTGAATGCAGTTAGTACAGTGTATTCCATTTAAAACGAGTCACCCTGTATAACTTTTAGTACAATGATTTTCAGGAAAAATAAAAAACACTTCAACAATGGTATACAGGGGGGCACATTTTGACATTTACAGATTTGATGTTACTTTCTCTGTCGCACCCCCAGAGCATGTCACCATTTTTTTAATGGACCACCCTATATTCTTTTGCATTATGAGATTTCAACAAAGTAGAATACGAGCCACCCTGAATGAACTTCTTTACAATCTGTTACCTAGGTTTCATAGGTGTTTTTTTTAAATATACTTCAAAAAAGTCTCATTTTGCCTCGTTAAGTTTGAATTCGATGTTCTCTTCATTTCGTATTTGTCTCATTCTACAATAACGATTACCTACCAGATCAAATGTGAATATGTCAAAATGTATCTACCTGTATACTATTGTTGACGTGTTTTTTTATTTTTCCTGTAAATCATTGTACCAACAATTATTCAGGGTGGCTCGTTTTAAATGGAATGCACTGTATAATAACCATGCACATGTTACATGCACTCATCATAGCATCATTGTTTGTTTCTTTTTTCGGTTCATTTCTGTGATAGGATTTTAGGAATAATTGTAAAAAAATTTAACCTTCTGATATCGTCCCTTGGGTATGAAAACATCAACATGTGAGAAATGTTCGACAGTTTTCTTAGGCAAATTTCATTCCAAGTTGATTTAATGACATCTCGTTCATTAATTCAACTACAATAAAAAATATTATTTATTTTCAATAAATTTTCGTCGAACTCCAACGAAATCTCAGCACTAAATATTAACTCAATTACATATCAAATATTCACCCTGACAATCTCATGATTATTTGTATTTCACCAGATGGAATGATCGATTGCTCAGACAGCGAGTGCTGTTCACATCCCAGTTGCTCAGATCACATCATGTGCATCTCCAGCAATGATCCCGTAGAAGTTTTGCTGAGAAAGCAGCCCCCTTCAGTGACGGCTTCATTCTATCAGAGAGTGAAATTCCTGATAGAAGAGAACTCCGTACAGTCGTATGCACACATGGATGAATATACGGAGAGGTAAGTGGACATTTCGCAACAAATTTATGAGCTTCATATCGAGTGGCGTGATATGGTACCTCCATCTGAAAGAAATATTTGAGAGATATCGCACCGTTAGAAGAAATCCATTCTATCAAGAGAATGGACCGCTGTAACAATTTTTTTTCTTTTATCAATCAGCGAAATGATAATGCGTTTGTAGAGTCGAAATCAATTTCCTGCAGTTCTTATGTTTGTAGATAGTTTAAAAGAAGTAGTCGATTCATACACACCAAATTTTCTGTCAATTCACAAACAGATATTTCTGAGAGAACTTGGCTTGAAAGTAGAACTGACCGATATTCAGGGTTACCCAAATATTACCATTTGCAAGAGATTTCGAAAACAGTTTGACACTCAGAGATGTTGCGATGAAAAAGAAATGCTGTTGAAATTCTGTGAAGAAAAACGAGATAAATAGGGAGCATTCTCGAGAATTTGATTCTATTTCTTTCCGAATGTGTAAAATAGATAGAGAGAATTTTACTACATAAACTTTTGTAATGTTGTACCATAATCTAAATATTTGTTTTTTGCCATCATTAGCCTTATTTTTTTCAACAAAAGGCCAATGGAATTTTCATTTATTTCAATATATTTCTTTATACTTTAGCAAAGCCTCATATGTTGAGTTTTGAACATGTCCTGTATTTTAAAAATCCTTTTCGTATAAAATTTCCTCTTAATGAAAAGTCAATAAACAGATACAAATTTAAACATTGCTTTCAATATTTTTGATTTAATAATTTCATCATGTATTCGGTTTAGTTGATTACAAAATATATACACATATGTGAAATATAAAATGATATATGATGATGTATAAAGAATTATATGAAAATAAATATCGTCTTTACTATATTTTCAAGGAAAAAGTAAAAAAAAAACTGAAGATTGAAATTTTAAATTTCCTCGATTATTCCCAAAAAAGGCCCTGAATCGTACCATCAATTATGCTCTTATTCACTACATGCAAAAAACATTATAAGAATAATAATAATCCTGTATTAATACAAAGTTTCCTTGATTGAATTCTTCCATTTTCCGTTACTGTATATGCCTTTTATGACTACTTTCTGAATTTTAGTGCACCAAAAATATAACGTACTTGGGTTTGCAGAATTCTTCCTACACAAATATATAACGAAATAATTCAATGAAAAATAAAAGTGTTTTCATAGTTAGTTCCTGGAGCAACTCACTGAAGCATTTTCGAAACTCATTTTCAATTTTCTCGACAAAAATCTGTGAGAGGGTTCCAAAAGTATTTTAGGTGATCGTTAGCCGAATTCATTATCCACCAAAAGTGGGTTCACAAAACCACCCTGCTTTGGAATAATATATTTACAGAGCTATTCTTTGAATATATCTGTCTATATAACCATTTTTTCACGGTTGATTTTGGAAAGCCAACATTAATTCTGATGTTGAAAGTACTGAATTGTCTGTAGTAAGGGCGTGGCAAAATAGTTGATATGCATGTTGATTTTTGAGTGAAATCAAACACAATTGAGTAATTTTGCCGTGCATTTGCTGCAAACTTTCAGTATCAAAATCAATCAGTTGTTGAAGAAGTTTATATGACGCTGTGTAGTAAATATTTATATATGTAGAAAAAATCTATTGGTGTAAATGACTCGTGATTCCTACATCAAAATTGATGATGAAGGTTGGCATTTTGAAAGCGAGAGTACAAAAATAATATAGCTATAACTTATTTCAAATCAGGGCCCTTAGATTGAAAGTGGTTTTGTGTAACTTTTTCTGGCTTGATGTTGGAAAAATGGTCACTTAAAATATTTCCGGAGCCCGCTCATCAAAGCCTGTGTGAAGAAAAAAAATCTAAGGATAGTCTAGTAAGTGGCCTCAGTAACTAACCATAGAAATAATTCAATTTAGCATGAACAAATAATTACGGTCTATCTAACAACCCAAGAACGTCATAACGTGGTAATCATGAAGTAAACATATTTTTGAGACTTATACAATCTTGGACTCACATAAAAGCATGCATACTATCACAACGAAATAAAATGAAAACGATGAAATCAACAGACAAAACTTTGAAATACGATGATTTCAACAGAAAAACATATTTGTGCAATTTAATTTGCTTATATCTGTTAAATTGCTCATTATAGATTCCATCAAATTGATATAGATTCAGAACTGATCCATCATAAATATCGTATTCATTGCAAAATTGTTTGTTATTGTTGTTGTTATGGTTTGTTCAGTTCAGTATCATATACTAATATATTATTTACTGAAAAATATTGTCAAAGGCCTAATAAATGATCTTTATCAATAAAGCATATTTTTTTCGAAATTTATCCTGTAGATATTCAAAAAATGAGTCTCATTCAAGCGTCAGAATATGGGATGTGAAAATAAGAAGAAGAAAAAATTATCGGACATTTTATTGTCATAAAACTGGTAATTTTATTGCAGTCATTAGGTCATAATCATATATCATGAAAAATACTCTACCTAATCTCCATACTAACCTTTTAAAAAATCTGAGTTTCCAGTTTCCATTGACAGCCTGTCGTGTTTCATGGTAACAATGAGTTTTTCTATTGGAAATCAACAAGATCTGCAAAATCAACGTTTGGGCGTATTTTATTCATTGCAAAAATCACCCATTTCAGTTCTCTCCTGAATTATATTTCAAAACTATAACACTAACATTTCCACTAACAGAATAGTGTTCAGAAAGGGTGAATGTGCATACAAAATATCATACCACACTCAATATCAAAAGAGGTATAGCTGAAGAAAGTGTATAAAGATACAAGAGGTTTTTGAACAGAGTATTCCGGGCAATATTGGGATTTCTAAATTGTTCCTGAGAGACTTATTATTGGCCCTTTTCATCCCTCCTGAAAAGGTGCAACCACCATTTCAAACTACTAAAGTGTGGATATTGAATAACCCGTGCAATTTGAGTGTATTTTTTTATTCTTCGCCATATTGGTTCTTTACTGGGGATTCCCCAGCGTATACCAAATTTCTTCAGATGGAGGTACAATAGTGTAAACGCTGAGCGATCTTCAATCGCCCTCACAGGACTTCAGCTCTGCACGTTTGAGCGGAGATTGGGGGGACTCGCTCTCTCTGGCTCCTCGCTCGGGCAACGCACCCCTTTTAGCGGAGCTCTTTCCCACTCCCCTCAAGCCAACCACCTTCCCCCTGGAGCTCCGTGCCAAAGTTCGAAGTGCGCATGGGGCTCCGGGACATCATTGTGTCTTGTCTGAAACATCCCTGTGTACGTCTAAACCCACAGTCCCAGCCCGAGCTGTCGCTCAGAATGAGGATATCCTTGGATAGGCCTTTTTTGTCGTGGCTCCTATCTTTCGGATAATGATTAACGATCAAAATGTATTCACTAGTTCTAGGTATGTATTCAGATGACGTGGTAGACACAAGTTGAGCATGCTACACTTTAGCTTCCCACAACTTGGCATGATATTCAGAATGGACCGAGACCAAACGGACAATACTAAATCGTGCAAAGGATGTAGTTATGATGGCCATCAATGCATGCGTATGAAATGAGTTACTATATGAGGCACAGGCGTCGTAAATTTCCTACGACTGTATTATTGGCCATTATGTAAAAGTTGCATACACAATTTTTCCTCCACGAAAATGTTTCTATTCTGGGTTCGAACCTTTTCAAGTCCTCACAGCGTTTGCGCCTAGGAAATATATATATATATTGTGAAGGATTAAAACCTATAATTTAATAATTTTGTTAATTAGTGAAGGTGTGAATTAATCTATAAATAATGTCAGAACGTTGGGAGAGAAGGTAACTATTTCGTATTCCATCGCCCGAATATATCACCTTCAGAAATTTTTATAAGTGAAACACAGTGCAATAAAATGTAAGTGAACTTGGGTGCCAAATTTATAAAAGAATAGACTCTCAATGGTCCTTGAACTTTTATCATATGAGTCAATGACCTTCGAAGTAACCTCGGTATGAGAATCTATTTCAAAATAACCGTAAGAGATTCATTTGCAAAAAACTTGTCCATTTTTCTAGATATTCTATTCCAATGATTGGTATATTGATGAAACTTCCATTGTGTCTACGGCTTTATGCATTATATTTTTTCATTTTGTGTTCTACAACAGCATGAATAAAGAAAAGTCCAATTCGAATGATTTTAAATCAACCAGTGTAAGTTTTCTGATGAGAATTGAAGATTCAATTTAGCCTGGATGAACTCCCCCAATCTCGATTGAATTTAACTGGCATTATTTTATTTTATACAGGGTGGCTCGAAAATTCAGATACCCCTTGATTTTTAGATCGGATAGGAAAGAGCATGTTATTATGTACATCAAACATTCTTCAATTTTGAAAACTTTGCATAATCATTTCATGTATACAGTGCAAGTAAAAAGAAACTCACAAAATTTCATAGAAAAACACGTTTATTTCAATAAATACCCTATATTTCGAAAAAGAATATGTCAATTTTCATGAATTTTCAATATAGTACGGTTTGAGGACCATGTACCTACATAAAGTTGAAAATAGCTCATTTTGATCTCCGATGGAGTATATGTAGCCGACAAACGAGTCTGGAAACCTATGCTGATATTGATAACAATATCTCGGACTCCTCAAACATTATATCACATAAAAAATTCATGAAAATTTACCGATTACGAAAAAAATAAATTTCAATGAAACTTGGACACTTTATTTTTACTCACCCTGTGTACATAAAAATACTATGCAACGTTCTCAACATTGATATTGATTGATGCTCTTCCCTATCCGATCTAAAAAACAAGGAGTTGACGTATCTCCATTTTTGAATCACCCTGAATAAATTTTAATAACGCCTGTTATCTTCGATCGAGATAGAGCGAGTTCATCCAGGCTGAATTGAATCTTTAATTCTCATCAGAAATCTCGCACTCGTTGGTTTAAAATTATTCGAATTGGACTTTTCTTTGCTCATCCTGTTGTAGAGCACAGAACGAAAAAGTATAATGGATACGAGATCAAGGTGATATTGTACCATCACTGAGGTATGGTATTTCTAGAATAAATCAGAGTTTTGTCAATTCTCAGAATTGTTTGAAATTTTGAGCAGAAAGCCTCACTATTCATTTTTGACACCCTGTATCTCGAGAACTGTTGGCCAATTTTTGTGCCCATGGTAAAATTTTCTTTGATACGGATATTTGGAAATTGGCCTAGTCTTGGCAGTGTCCAGTGTCCATTCCCAAAAATTAATTTTTTTACTAATTGAAAAATGTTTTCCAAACTCGATTTTAAACTTCAATAACTGGTGGTCCATTTTCCTGCTCCATATTCACTTATAAGCTTCTACATGGTGAACTACCACCACTTATGAAAAATTTGATTGGGTACTGATCTGTCATGTGCGAAAGCACCTGTGGAAAGTTGGAACTATCCCTGATGATTTTAACAACTTTTTGTACATGCACCTCTCTGTATGCGCCACTGCATTAGTGGAGTTGCGAACACAGCCTTATGCTTCCGCCAAAGGTATTCATGAAGCTTGGTTGAACATCAATCGCAAAAAGTATCGCCACTGCGTGTGTTGATACAAACAAAACCATATTTCATGAATGTCTCCAAATCATCCGTCAGAAATATCATTTATTTATTTTGCAATAGGTGTACAATTCCGTGATCGCATTTTGAATTCGATTCAGGTTGTTTCCTATATCGTCTAAATAAGTACTATTGCAAACTTTTAAAAGGACGCTGTATAATTGAAACTTATGTATATGATGAAAAATTAAATTTCTATATCTTTTTTTTTTTGTCTGTGAATGACGGAACATCAACAAATTTTGTAAATAAAACGCAGCTCGCTCTGTTCACCAACTTTTTTTAAGCTGCAAGTTTCTGCCACCAGGTATATGTTCTTACCTGGCTGACTGATAATGGTCCGTATCGAAAAATATGCTAATGATGTCATTAAAATGCGAAATGTTGTATTGAGAATTCAGTAGTACTATATATTTTTTGCGTAATAATTTCAAATATTTTAAATTTCATTGGAATACACATTTTAAATGAAAATGAATACATCCAAGCGTTTTTTTCAAATCCAATTCAATCGAACAGTAGCACGAAGAGAGGCTTGTTTCATAAAGTTGGTCAAATGTAAATTATTTCCAACAATGAATTTTTTTCACACATAATCTGTTTAATTGAACTAAATTTCCACTCTAGATAGTAGTTTATGACTGAAATTCCCAACAGATTATAATATATTCTTTAATATACTTACGGTCTCGTTACAAAAATTATTGGTCTCGGTCATGGTAACATTGTCATGCTTGCATTCTGTTGGATCTATCCTGCATTATCTCCTTTGTTTGTGAGTAGATTTTCTGCCTAACTTGTGTCTGTCATTGTCCGTAGCTGAAGTTTTTAAGTTTTTGTTTGAATTTCTTTATTTTTTGTGTATCCGTCATATTGTCTCGTCACAGACTGATAGAGGAGCAGAATGAATGAGATTTAGCAAAATGTCCGTCCAAATATGAATTGGTATTCCATGGTAGAGGGTGTTACAAGACGATTTTATCATTTTCATTGCCATTCATAAAATAATCAGCTGAGGAATCTCAACTTTGATTTTTGTTGGATAAAAATGTCACTCGACTACCTTCCATTGGTTCGAAAAACTGTTTTAATATGGAATGATACTTATCAGCATAGTCCAATGGCTGATGAGTTTTTTTTTTATTTTTATCATTATAATCTGCAGAGGATGTAGAGTAATTCATTCATTGAATTCATAGGGGAACAATAGAATATAATTCTCTTAGTGCTTTTTTTAATGAAAGTGGAAATTTTTTGCTTAATGTGCGCACCAGTATCCCTCCAACAACCTTAGACTCAGGGTATGGGATTTGGAATGAAGAACTGATCTCTATACTACACTTGGTGTCCTGACTAAAACAAAGGCTTGCTATTTCCAAAAATATAAAGAATGGATTACTGGGCAGGCATAAAAAATATCATAAGACTTTGGGTGCCTCCTGATAAAAAAAATTATGGTCGTAAAAATCTTTCTGTTCCTTTTTTGGCCCTTGGTTCATCCATTATCGTAACTTCTGATACACTCTAGATCAGAAAACCCTGATGAGTATTTCATATCAACTCTTACTTGAAGTTTTTCCCATTTTTTCTGCTTTGAATGAGCAGCTGCTGTATTTTTCTTACGTTCTAGGAAGTCGATTCAGCTGTTTTGTTGCTTCTTGTTAGCTTAGTTGACATTTTCCGGAATCAAGTTGTCTTGACACATATTTATTTTTCTGTGGCATCTTTCATCAGTTCATTTGCCACTTTTGATTACATTAGATTCCTCAGTTCAGTCTGGCCATCGCAAATGGTCTGGATCTCCCATCTGCATTAGTATGTTTAATTGTTTTATGGTATTAAATAAACCTAGACCTAAAGCGCTGCAGGTCCAAGAAATATCTATAAATCGCACGATGAATTTCACAACCAATTCTGTTGTCACTTCTTAACCCATATACTACAGTCTGAAATAGTTTATTCATATTTCTAAAACAGCTTTGGAATAGTATCCCATAATTCCATCTGGGATTTGCATCCAGTTCGATAACATATTCGTCTAACTTCTGTCATCAATGCTGAGAGCTGAGAGTTTCAACAAGAGAGCTGGATTTCGGGTTATATTTATTGTTATTATTCAATCTGGAATTAATCAAATGTAGTTTCCGATATTAAGAAGGCTCAAATTGTTTTCTATAAATGCGAATCTTGAACCAATCCTCAAGCAGTTGCTCTTAAGTTAACCCCCGTAATTGATTCTAGACTTTTTCCAGAAGGCTGATTCCGAATTATTTCTTGATCTTTTCATTATCCTCACTTGTCCCTTCTAGTATTTTGGCGTGGGTAAAACGTTCGGTTCTTAACCCCATCACACGTTGAAAGGTAAGGGCTATGTCTTACCCAGCTCGTATAGGTGCAGCCGGTTGATGAAAATCACAATTTCAACAACAGCAACAGTTCTGTCAGATCACCAACTTTAGTTTTGAACGAAAAATCATCCATTGGTTTGACACAACAGAATATATCAACTGAGGTCAGGTTCGAAAACTTTTGATATCAACTGTAGGTTGAACTGTCTAACTCACGATAGGTTGACTTTGAGACTATTGCCCTCTCTATCAGAAAAACTGTATTGAATACAAAGTCTAGAGGTAAATCGATATTCACCAAATCAGTTCGCCTGCTTCAGAAATTACCAAGGCTGTTGACTCTGAACATACTATTCAGTTTGTTCCAGTATAATTTTTTAAATGATAATTAATAAAGTTCATTCTAAATTCAAAAAAGCAAAAGAATCATGTTATCCACAAAACGTTGAATATACGGTTCAATTATACCCATTTAGTTCAGAACTTGTTGCGAGGTATGAATTACATATACTCAGAAGATAGATAGAAGGGTATTTGGGCAAAGTAGCGTAGTCAAGAGGTCAATTATAATGTGAGAAAAATATGATCTAGCTTCTTAAATTCAAGAGTTTACAGAAATTATCCAAAATTTCGAACTTTTTCATTTTTCTGTATCTTTTCATTTCGTGAAGATTTTTTGAACTTATGGCACTTTGTTATAGCAATTTATTGTACAAATTGGGCCCTCCTCAACTTTTTATTTTTGAATGCGGAACTGTATTTCTTATTGCATTTTTCCAATAGCCTAGAGTCATGTTTCATATTGGCCTCGTATTTTTATCTGAACTACAGAGTGTTTTGAAAATATTAATCTACCACCTACCAGTAGGTGAAATTTAAAATTTTTTTCATAAACATGGCAGCTGTTATTGAAAGTTGTCAACCTGTCATTAATTTACTTCTTATTCTCCTCTTTTTCAATTACAGCGTTTAGAGAACCAAGAAAACAATTTAAATTTCACTGTCAATAGAACAATATTTCTAGAACGCTCGGTAGTTTGTCATACAATACTATATCAATGTGAAACATGACACTTGACACTCAAAAAGTTGAGTAAAAAAAATCAAGTCCGTAATTGAATAAAAAAAGTTGAGGGTAGTCCAATTTGTACAATATTTTCTATATAATTTCCAATCACATAAATGTCAATTAGGTTGGTATGACAAAGTGCAGAAAGTTCTGAAAACTCTTCACAAAATTATAAAATAAATAGGCAAAAAAAAGATTACGAAATTTTCAATTATTCCTATATAACTCCCTAACAAAAGAAGATCAGGTTGTTTTGATTCACATAATTGACGTCTTAAATTTGCTACTTTGTCCCTATTCAACCACCCTCTATCACTTATCCTTACCGAGATCCCAGGTGTACATAGACTCGAATTTGAATAGCCTAGTATTTGAAAAATTCCAAATTTGAGACCGTTACTCTATTGGCAACATCGAACATATGATGTGATTATACATAATCATCGTTCAAACTTATAAATCATGTGATTTCAACTCATTATACCAAGAATCTCTAGGAAAGAGAATATACTAGAAAACACATCTACATGTTGTATGACGAAGTCTCGTTTTCGATATGCGATGCCACAAAGTATTGAATTTCTTTTCATATTCGACCACTCTATATGCATCCTTCATAATTTGATTGATAGCAGTACATGCACTTCAACGTATTTCAAGTCAAGTCTTGAATACTTTTTTGTATGCACATTGCTATAAAATAATATCAGACTATGGCAAATTAATAAACAAGTTCTATAAGTTCTCCCAACTGGACGTCTTATCTTTTTCAGACAATACGATTTGGTCATTTGTTTGAATAGGAACATTTTCCACTTCCTCTAACTCTGCTTAGACCTTCCATTTTCAAAGCTTAATATTGTATTTTCTCTGTTACCAACTTCCTTATTTCATCCATCAATAAAACTGTTGTAAATTACGAGGTACTATGTACTATGTACTATGTCTTAAAAAAAAGCGACAAATACTTAGATCTAACACCTCTACCATGGCGTACCAAATGCTTCGTGGTACATGCGCAGAACCGCACCATTTCTGTTTACAAACTATGCCGAAAACGCGCATATGAAAAAGGAGATATGCGGTCTGCGCGTCGTATTACAGTGTGGTTAGTTAATTGTCCTGTCTTCTGTGTTCCCTATGTCGCTGCTGCTGCTGCAACCCCAATTGTAGCGAGTTCTGGAACTCCTTTACACCGCGGTAAGTGGCAGCATCTCCCCATGTTCGTTTTGTATGTATGTTCGTCAGTCCGTGTGCTGCCTGTTACAGAAAAATAAATATGTATAGCCTGAAGCTCCGTTTCAACGAAAATCCCGTTATGTTTATTGTGCTCAGTCGTTCAAGATGCTGATAGCCAAGTCTCAAACACAGTAAGATCTCATGGAGTAAATCGTTTCACTTTTTATTGTATCAGTGCTAGATTTTTTGATCCTGTTGCATTTTATATGCTATATTTTCCATTTGTGAATTTATTTCCTATCGTCAAGTACACACAATTCCAGATGGAACATATTCAAGTATCTTTCATCATGAAATATGTATATAATTTCAATTGAATTCATGAAGTATTCGAACATTGTTGAAAATCATTAAAAATATGTCTACGATTTTGTGAAAACTTCAATCAACATAAAATGCTTTATGGAGTTAATGAATACAGGATTGAACTGACAATAAACAATAAAACGATATATTTTCTCCATGATTTGAATCAAGATTTCCATGTGGAAGAAGCGATAGGAGAATCTTCTGGTATTGCGTACAGTACCTTGTGATTTTCAAGTTGTAATTTCAACCAGTTTGAAACACTAGTCTGTTGACAGACTGGAATAAAATCTCACCTGCAGTTGAAGACGTCATTTCCAGGTATAAGTAATTTACCAATTCGCCATGAATATAGGAAACAGTTTCCAGTTTCGTTATGGATTAGAACGAACGTTCAAAAAGTTCTGATCATGAGGCTGAAAGCACAAAAAACAATCTATGCAATGTGCCGACAATAAGGATATCCAGCATGGGGATCTCGGTAACCAAAAGAGTTACTTCCGGAGATAATCGAAAATACCGAAATTTGGCGAGTTGATTTTTATTTTTTGCTGAAGTTATTCGAAGAGTTTCAAAAAAACTAAAGGCATTTTCTCATTGACACTTTTTTAGCTCTTCGAAATCTCAGTACGTTTCGATTCGAAGGAACCAACGGGAATTTTTATATGGTACAGAAAAACATCATGTATGACTTTCCATTGCGAATGCAACGAGGTACGGCACAACATGTTTCCTTAAGTTTTTATTTAAAAAAATAGATATTTTCATCAACCTAATCTAATATTTAACTAACAGAAACAAATAATAAGAACTGAGAAGGCAAGAATAATAATTGATGAACATTGTGAATAGTAAGTGCTATGCTAATGTTCAACACATTACCTCCAAATTGTCGACACATGTATGTTCGTGTCACTGTGGAATCTAAAACTTTATTCATCATTTCAGGGGTAATTCTTCTAAATGCTGATCGTACTGAGAGAAGTAATTGTTCTTCTTAGTCAAAATCTCCTATAAATACCTCATTTTTGATATGGCCTCAAAAAAAAGTCCAGAGATGTTAGATCTGGGGATTTTGCTGGCCATATTCTTGGAGCAGGTATTGGCGAACAGTTCTGGCATAGCGCACAATTGAAAATTATCCAATACATCTTCCAGAGAAGAGAGTAGTGTTGAGCAATTGAAGATATCTAGTAGATGAATAGACCTTTAATTGGATGATATCTTCGCACGTGGATTTTGTTGTGACCAATAGTTTGTATTACATCTGGTAAAAATACCGTTATTGGTAACCATACAATCCGAAAACTTGCATCAGTTTGAAAGTATGTATACATTCTTGTATACCTGCGCCGTTCGTCATCACCTGGTCTTAAGCCTTCAAAAATTCGAAATTTATATGATTTGAATTTTTTTTTTTTAAATATATTGAGCTGTTGACTTAGATACCCCATTCTGTTCTTCGATTTCTGTAGCTGGACTTTCTGGATTTTCAAAAACTGACTATAAAACTAGGTATTTATTTCTTCAGTAGATGGATTTTGACGGGATAGCACAGGTTTTACAAATTATTCGTAATTTTTTAAATTAGGTACTGAACACCAAAAACTACATTTACTTACCAGGTTTTTTTGATCTGGATATCTGTATGAATACATATGTTTCGCTTCAACACAGTTTCTGTGGCATAAAATGTAACTGTACAGCATATCGAACTCTTCTATGTTTGTAAAATCACATTTTCCCATTTCGATGTAGTAAAATCGAATGCAGTGACAACAACAACAATGAAATACTCATTCAGGAAGAAAATTATTTATGAAAAATGATAGTTATTTATGTTGCCATGGATTATGTCTAAGCCGCCTTTGTTCAAAAGTTGTGAGTAGTAAGTACTTTTACTGAAGAAAACATCAGGAAAGGTTATGCCGTACGTCGTTTCATTCGCAACGGAAAATTCAATGTCATACTTTTTTTCGTGCCTTATAAAAACAAAGTTGATGAAATAATGTACTGAAAGTGCCTTCAGTTTTTCCATAACTCCTGAAATTTCATCATAAAAAAATTTAAACCAAAACAAAATTTTTATGATATTTGAACACCTATTTATTGGCCCTCTGATTGCGCAACGTTTTGGCCATTCTGTAACTCTCACGATTGCCGAAATCCCCATGCTGTTCATCCTTATCTTGGACACACTGTATATGAAGCTAGCAAATAATTATGTATCTATTTCACTACCTACCTTGTATATTTCATACTAGCCTTGATCACTTTCATCATCTTCATAATAGTATATATATAACACAATCACATTTCACAATTAATTTAAGCAAAGAATTTGAAAATTTTGAGTTATCTCCATAAAAAGCCTCGTGTAAAAAAAATAATAATCCTGGAGTTCCTAATGAGTGTTCATTCTCAGTGTCTCCGAATCTTCCGATAATTATAGTTTCATTGAATTTTGAAACTCTTGGTACATACAATTCATGACGAATAAGTTTGTTGCATCAGTTTATTTTTTAGATAGCCGTTTATGTGAATGTTCATGCTTTTAAGCAGAATATGACCTATGGATCGTTCAAATGATTTCATAATCATAGTACGGAAAAAAATTTATCGAAATGTGAGAAACTCTAGGACACAGTTCATTAATTCTTCAAATACATTACCCACTATTAGAATTCTAGACTAATTTCAATCTGGTATATTTATAAATTCATTTCCGGTCACGTTTCTGAACTTCTAGACAGAAAACTTTCAAACTTTTATTTGTAGAAATGAAAGTTCCCCTCAGTGATTCTGACATATCGTTCACTTATGGTATGCAGAAGATTTCCGTATGAACATCCTCCAGTCTCAGTGATCACTGAGCCTTCTTTCATCTTGCTTTTCACGGTCCTCGTATGATTTTTTTTTTATTATTTTCAATATACTTCAGTTAGTACCTCTTACAATCTTCGCTTATTTCTCGTCCTATAGTGTTTGATTGGTTCACTGAGGTACAATTACATATAGGTTGGCTTTCTGTGTTCAAAGAAGTCTACTTTTTGTTTTTCTATTGCTTTTTGGCGATAAACAAGAATCTAATTCTGTTGGAATGACGTATATCAACCACTCCTATCTGCTGAGAGCAAATTCTAGATCAGAAAATCTGTTAGTCGAGAACATTCCTTCTTTGACAGTAGGAATTGGCACATGATTTGTTATTTCCATCAAGAAAGAACAAAATTAAAGTATTCATGCACATTTTCGAAATGGCAATGGAAAGTTGTAATATAAGTGCTCAAAAATTGAAGAGCGTGCCAAGGGTAAAAGGGATCTCTTATCAAGAGTCCTACTTACTCACCAGAGAGGCAAAGCCATACTGAAATCTCATAATATATAACGGAGGACCACAGTGTGTATGTAAAAGGAACGGTTCTAACTAGGCCATGGAATATTCTCTATTTAATATAATATAATTTGAAGCTAAAGCTTCGATATGATTTATTCGATTTTAATGGAGAAACTTTGATTTTGGTTTAACTATCAAACGATTATCTTCAGTCACATTTCAAAATATCGATCAAAATTTTTATTCTCATCATTCATCATTTTAAACTCTTTACTTCGAAAGTCTGAACCTTTCGATTTCCTAACGCGTTGGTATCAGATACTTTACAAAAGTATTGGTGTTTCCTCCTTTATTTTTTTAATTTGATTTGATTTAAAAATTTCACGAATATCGATATCAGGATATCCAACTTATTGTATTATACAAATTAAACAATCGTTAATGATAACACTGACGTCTCACTCCTCTCAGAGTAATATTACCCCGATTTGCATAAACTCTACATTCAAAACGACTTACTTCAATCTGCTGAGACCCTTCCGAACCGAACCGTTTTAGGGATTAGAGTAACGTCTTAATTTCCGCATTATCAGAAGTTCCCCTATTTTGCTTCTCGAATCTTGGGCTCTTGAACGATTGGGATTCCACCCCTGTTTATTTATCCAAACATTTTATGTACTTTTTTATCAATGTTTGTTCTTTTCTGTTCATGCTTTACCCTTTCCGAGAGGTTTCTCTTACAAGGTAGTTCTAGTCACAAACTGAACAGAAAAAAATCTAAACGAGAGTTCAGAATAAATTATTTTCCGGGGGTATTTTCATAGATACTTCTGAAAAACATCTCTGTTTTCTTATTCCAGATCGCCGCAACTGAAGAATGAGAAATATTTCAAAATAAAAAGTAATGTCGATTTTTCAAAAGTATTTTACTGCTATAAAACTATTCAATTCGGACCATTTCTAGCTGTACCAATTGTCACTAGGCAACGGTCATTGCTTTTTGTTGTGCCACTTCCACTAGTACATAAATATAGAAGATATACAATAATTGGTGTCAAGTGTGGGACTGAAATAGTATAATGAAGTTTTTTATTCATTTGATTATTATTCTGACAAAGAACAAGAGTGATGTCAAGAACATATACCACAACTCCCTCCCAAAGAAGTGAAATTCCTTTTGAATTTATTATGTGGAAGTTTTTCCTGAAGGGATTATTGAAAACTAAGTCATTGATTAGCATCAATAATAATGGAGTTGGCAATGGGCCGATCTAATTTGAAACTCTGTGTATAAATGATTTTCCAATGCCCGTTGTGCTACAACTCTCAACACACTATTTAAATGATTAAACATTGCTTATTGAAATTTTGACAACAGAACACTTTGATGCAACAAGCCCAGAACTATGTATAGCTGCAAGAATTTTATTTTTGGGTTTATGTTCAGAATTTGAATGAGGAAAAAAATATTTTTTAATACTGAAAATCGAATTAATTGTTTTTGGCTGATACAAAACAGTGGGATCTTGTAAATTGACTAATAAAACCCTTGTAAGAGAAACTTCTCCATTTTGTTTGCGATGAATGTATTCGTGCCCTATCAACTGTCGCTCTCTTCCATACGTACAATCATCATTTCTGAATTTATGACTCCTACACGTACCAAAACACAATCAGGATTCAACTACGTCAAGCAAATATACTTAGTCAAGTCTGTTTAAATCATCCGAATCCGCCTCATATTTAAGGATCATTAAACAACGCAATGTCAATCAAACTGAAATGTTTATTTTACATCAACACCCGAGAACAATATGCGTGGGTTTGCGATTTCCCGCAGTTAACATCCTTTATAAACCGAATCTAGGACGAATATCGCACACCGTCAAGTATCGGGAGACAAAAGTACAATTTTAATCAATTCCAGGACTTGATGGCTCGTCGAGAGTACAGAATTGTGTACTTTCCGTATCATTCAGTTTCACCAATCTTTGTTATAAATTGCAGGGGAAATTTCCGTGTCATTACTTCGGCAAAATAAAATAAGAAGAACGCAACTTTCAGCATCCAAGAAACAGATGCCATTTATTTCAGCGGAGTCATTCCGTGTTGTTTTCCTTGCACTCGGGAATGGGATAGTGCTGGCTCGTCTGCTCACGTGATGAGATTGAATAGAAAAAGTGATTTCCTCTGCTGGGATCTAGGTCGACTCAAAAGTAACATGCTCCGGCTTTGCTCCCTTAAAGATAGATTGCGATGCACTCTCGGTGGGTTTTTTCTTTGACGACTCAGCGCTCTAATGTTTGTGCTTATTTTTTCGTGGACGGGAACTGCCTAGTAAATGTTTCAGCGCGGTTTTTCTTTTCATCTTTCTTTAGTCAGTGGAGTTCTGGTTCCGCGCTGGACGAAAAAAGGTACAGTGTTAGTGAAATGGAGAAAAAGTACTCTTAATATTTCCTAATAAAGCTTCATGAGAGAGATGCCTTAGCGAGATTATCCGTCACAAAAATCCCGATAAAAAATCTGAAAGGCAGAATTACTTGAAATGTCATCATCAACTCGTGTATTTGTTGTATTCCCTAAAAAAAAGTTTTCAAATTCATCACTCAAGGATTGTTTTCCTTTGAAGAAATGAAAAATGTCAAAACTTACTCTATCAAGAAAACTGAACATTGTTATCTATTTTTGTTCCACTGTAATGATAATAATCTTTCTGTCCCTTTTTCGGCAGAGTGCCCTATCAAAAATTTCTAGATTAGAGCTCATGGTTTGAACGAACAGTCATAACTGTGAATTTCTTGTTATCATTGAACATTGAAAAAATGGAAAACCCATTCAGGTAAACGGGTTTGCTTTTCTAATAATCACACAAGTTGAATTTCCACATCAAAAATCAAATGGTACAGGATGAATCAAGGTCTAGAACATTTGACATTTTTCTTCCTCTACACTTTATTTTTTCAAGCGAATTATTAAAACTAATTTTTTGTTGGTTGACCTTTCTGATTTAAAAACTTTTTACAAACTATTTCAAAATTTTATAACGAAGATATCAAAAAATCTGATTAGATATTCGCTATAATCGAAAAGGATAAATCTGCAGAAAGAATAGTTGAGTTCTTCGACAAAATTCAATGCAGAATCCCAATTTCTTTTTCATAGTTATCATCTTCGAAGACAAGTTGAATTTATTGTTCATCTTTCACTTTCATCATGTGGTAACATTGCTATATCTATAAACCGTAACAGATATGATGACGATTAAATGAAAAAATATATAATTCTTGTGGGGAACAGTACAATGATCAAAGAAAATTTCTAAATGTACTATAACGATGTAATAATAATTCTTTGATTGAACGTTTCGTGTCAAAACGGCCACCATCCAATTTTTTTTCAAATACGGTCCTGTCTATTTTATTACCAATGTTGAATCAGCGAAAAAATCACAATTCAGTGAAACATCACACTTAATATTTCAATAATTCAAAATGACTAGCAAATTTTAAGGAATCGAGAATGACGAGAGTACCTTTATCTGACCAATTTACTGTTCACCACACTTATCACCTTTTCCCATACAAACGTCTTCATATCTATTATAGCTTAGAATAAGGCAATTTCACCACATGATAAAATAAATGGCCTGTATAACTCGTATCCAGTTCATAAATTTGGTGGAAAGCATATACTTCAGTACATATATTTAATTCAATTTAAAGACTTCTAATTTTCGACATTTCACTGTTCAGTCCTTATTATAAAAGTATAACTGATTGTATGAGTCCCTCTCAAAGTATGCAAATATTGAGCTACTGATCCTGTTGCTTGTCCAGAAGTGAAAGTCCTATAATAAATATCATTATTTTAAAGTTAATGCATATTTTTCGTCTTCTTTGAAAATTTATTCAGAATTTTTCAAGCGTTCTTGGTCCACAAAATGCCTGCTAGGAATCTACATTAAAAAGCTAATTGAGAAGTTCATTCCATCACAAACAATGACATCGAGACTATCACTATTTTGGTTCGCGTTTAAAGGCCGTCGTGATTAGGGATAATTTCCTAACGTTTCGCTAGCACGAGTGACTAGCTTCCTCAGAGTTCTGTTCTTCTTCGTTCCTCTCCGATGACTGAATTAGGTCTGTTCGTCAAGTTATATTCATTAGTCCTCATGTAGTTTTGGGCATCAATTGCCTGGGTCGCACTTGTCTTTGTTATTGTAACGTTAGTCGAAAACATCTCCTTACCTCATTAAGTTGTTATTTGTTATTCTTTCCCTCGCATTTCTCCGCAAGTACACGGTATGCGATACACCCCGTGGCCGATAGTGGGCCCCCCTCTCATCCTTTGCTGACCTCAGGCTTTGCTGTATTTTCTTAGAGGGTCTGAAAACCGTCTTTATTTTGTGTTCTCCTAAGAGTTTGCCGATTCTATCAATGACCCTAGGGATGTAGGGTAGATTTGCTCATGCAACCGTTAGAGTCTCCTCTATATTTTGACTTGTGGAAGTTCTTGGCATGGCCTAGTTGATCTCGGCTACACTGTGCCCATTCGATGCCCCAATTCTTCTTGAAGATCCAGTTCGCATATCCTTCGATCACGGTCTGTCAATATGGAAATAATTCCTCGTTTCTGATTCGGATGGTGGTTCGATAGTGCATGCACCTATACGTGTGCGTTGGTTTTCGGTACACTTTACGGGTCAATCTCGAGCCACATCCTGTTCAATCTCCATGGTGAACTTGATGTTAGGGTGTTGAACATTCAGGTAGTCTGCATTGAGAACTGAATATCAAGTTATTCCGAATCAACAGAACAGTTTCTCTTAGAATATATAACACTTTGAGAGCGTATAAATGATACAAAACTCAAATCTTGAAAATCAAAATTCTATAAATTAAATTTCATTGTGGTTTTTGCACTGAAGTATATGTTGGCCAAACAGGAAGAAAATTCACAAACCGTACACATGAACACCGTACTAAGTATATTGAAACCAACAAAAAAATCAACATCTCTCACTTCTACTAACTACATAATGACAATGAACTCAATGATCACTCTTGTCGGATGTGTTCTTGATTATAGCTATTTTACTCAACTGAATTTTCATATATTAGTTTCGATATTGTTGTTGAATCTTTTTTCTATTTTTGTCACTTCTAGAAATCAGAAATATTTACTTTTAATACTGACAGTTTTCCACAGTGTTAGAAAATGTTTGAGTCAGGCAGTTTAACAAAAAATAAGTTAATTCACTTGAAATGCTTCAGTATAGTGGAATATATCATGGGTTTGATATACATTTTTAGTCGTGTACATCGTTGACAGGAATAAAAATTTTATAAAAAAAAAATTATACCTGAAAGTACAGGTACAATAGATTTCCATCGAGTAAAAGCAGACTCGATTCAAAATATTCAACCCTCTTAAACGCTAATAAAAACTTGAAAATTTCAATATTTTGAATGACATTTCTTGAAAATATCTTTTACCAAAACTGAATTTCAGATTGAACGTGTTTAATAGTGAGTTTTTGTTAAGAAACCGCTTTTTCTTGACAATATTCCCATCACTTCTTTCAATATATTTGCTTGATGTAACCGAATACTGAAAATGAAACTGAGGCACATCAAAACACGTTGCTACAAAGTTTACTTATAATGTATAAATATGACGGCTCGGCCGAAAGATCCCTCCTTTGTCTACGTGTCATTCAGCCACCCTATCACTCTTACCTTTGTATAACCTTCGTCCCTGTCACCCTTCTAAACTGACCTACTGCATTATTGCATTTTGACCGATTCACTCTACACAATCTCAGGAAAATGCTTATGTGGAACGGTGAATTATTTTTATGAAAATGCGAGAACGAGAAGACTTCGATGTTGAACATGTAATTCAGTATAATTTTGTTTCAGATCAAAGTAGAAATCCACTCAGTTGGAATGAATTCATTCATAATTATACATACTCATTAACTGAAGGCGTTCGCTCAAGTATGAACATTTATTTTCGTCAACGAGTCCAAAGCTCTGATAATAAAGGTTCTTTCAAAACGATTCAATGAAAATTCATATACAGGGTGTCCGGTACACCATGGATCACACTGTAGCGGGTGAAAAACAAGTTTAGATAATACCAGAAAATCACAACTTGACTTGAGTAAAAACATCACGGTTTTCGAGATATACGAACTTTTATGACAATAATTATATTCCTATTCAGATCGTTCTTTTATGTTCCACGCAAATAAGAAGCGTTTCATGTCAATTCTTATTTTCGATAAATATAACTCAATAGTAGTTGTATCTAACAATCGCAGACGACAGATCTTCGATAGCAATCATTTACGGTCTACAAAAAAATATCCACCGATTTTGATCCTCCAAGATAGCTATTATGAAACTTTGATCTTCTTTTGAGACAACTTAATTCACAACGAAAGAAGGTATGGAAATTAATATAATTGTTTCTCAAAAAAATTATATTGCTTGAAGAGCACGAAAGGGGGATATTTTACGGTGGATCACAAAGATTGCTGTTCCGTTCGAAATGGGTTTTCATTTGGTATTTTATCGAAGTGTGAGCTGCAGTTTCTTGCTCATTTGTCATAGCTACAGAACTGATATGACAGTTGACTGAACCTTCTTGAAAACATTTTTAATGATATTGTAAGGGGGTCGTATAGGCTGTGCAGCACTTCGACCTATACGTTCTTTTGTGCGTGACCCCTTATCTATTCGAGGCCCGGGATTCCGAGACTTCTTGCCAAGTTTATCAGTTTCCTGGGAGTTGTGCAGTTCTCGCAGTAGCGGCAACTATCACTGTCTTATTCACCCATCTTTTTGAGATGGTACCCCAGAGGGCAGTGTCCAATAAGAAGTCCCGTTACCATCTTCAAGTCTTTCTTATCAAACTCGAGAAGCTGTTTAGCTTTCTTTGGCGACAAACACACTAGTCTTTTCGCTTGTCTTTGTCCTGGCACTTCCACATAAGGGTTCTGGGTCGGGAAAATTTGCTTCTTAGTTGCCTTTAATTCCTCTGTGACCTGGCAGCCACATCAGGGTGACCTGATTGTTTACTGCTAGTTGTCTTTGGGATTATCTACAGTCCCAAGTCAACTTAGACTCACAGGTGTATGACCTCAGCGCTTTTAGTGCCGCTTGGCTGTCTGACAATATATAGATTTCTGCCCTTCGAGTGCCTCTTTCAAGGCATTCCTGGACACATAATTCTACATACACTTCTGCTTGGAAGATGGTTGGCGTGTTACCGAGGGGTTTTGAGAGCTTGAAATTTGGTCCGGTAATGCCCACTCCAACCCTTTCGTAGATCTTAGATCCATTTGTGTACCACACTGATGCTTCCCTTCTCAGTTGAGGTCCGTTCTATGTGCAAGTTTGGTGTCGGTTTAGACATGGCAGTGAGGCGTTGGTGACCATTGGTTTAATGATTGTTTGGTATGATCAATGAATCATTTTTGGTTTCAGACACCATGCCTTACCAAAGACTTTGCGGCATGTCCAGCTTGCCGCTATAGTTTTGGAAAGAATGTGGTTGATTTGGCTGTGTCAAGTCAGTTTCTGGTCTAATATAACTCCCAAATATTTCACCTCTTCGGAAAATGTTAGCTGGGTTCCATTCAGAGTTGGGGCTTTAAGTTCGTAATTTCGCTTCTTGGTGAATGGAACCAGCACTGTTTTGCTAGGATTGACGTTGAGTCCTTCCTCAGCGCACCAGCTTCTGATTGTGTTCAGGACCAATTGCATGCGGTCGGAGATTACTCCGTCATATTTGCCCCTAATGATGACGACTAGGTCATCGGCATAACCTTGAGTCGTGGAACCAGATTCGTGTAACTTTACTAGCAGGTCGTCGACAACCTTTTTCTGTTTCCATCTTGACTTTCTCTCTCCCAAGGGTCGCCACAATGATTCTGCTTTTCAGCATTGATTGTGTCCATCTGATCAGTGAGGCGTTGTTATTCCTTTCCTCCAATGATCTGGTTATGGAAGCATTTGAGATGTTGTCGAAAGCACTCTCTATATCAATAAAGGTGCAAAGAGAAATTACTTTAATGAGATTAGGTTGATTCTTATGAACACAACAATGAACAATTCATTTTACCTTTTCCTTCATTTACCTTTTCCTTCAAATATCCCAAATGAAATAAATCTAACGGATTCGAGTCCAGTGACCATAACGGCCATAGTATTGGCCCAAGTCACCCAATCCTCTCTGAGCATATTTCCTATCTGAATATTTTCTCACTTGTCAGCCGGAGTGAGGAGGACACCCATCATGTTGAAACTCACGGTATGTCTGACTTCCAGCAGCACATCTTCATGAAGATGGGTTAATTGGTTTTGTAAAAAAGCTAAATAATTTTCGAAATTTTGTGTCGCTGGAATCTTGAACGGACATTTAGCCATTCGGAATGCCGATCCAAAGATTTATTTCAAATTGTTGTTGGAACCCGTCTGATGTCATTATAAGACCAAGTGCTAACTGTGGAGGTTGTGGATATTGAAAACACCCCGACAGTAGCATGATGATTCATCTGTCCATACTATTTTATTGAAGAAATCTGGGTCCTCTAGAAGTTTTCTCAACATACGGCGACGAAAATTCATTCGTTCTAGGTGAACTGTTGGCAACAAAGATTACACATGCTGTACGTGGAAAGGGTGCAGTTGATGTCCTTTCAAGATATCATGAACTCTTGTTTTTTTACGCCGGTTCTTCTCTCGATGCTAGTGGGTGGATTATTCTCATCACTTTGGGGTCCGTCTGATCCATCTTGAGCACAAGGAATCTTGCCTTCCGAATGAGAGTTATGTACTCGTATAAACACACAATAATCAGGATGAATACTCCTATTGTGATATCTTTCACGGTATAGTGCAATAGTTCCCCTTGCGTTGCCTCTGCATTCTTCATGAATAAAACACATTTCGGCATACTCACGTGGAATGTACGACATTTTGATACTGACACGGAAAGAATTTGTCTTCAAGTCGTTTCCACAAAGGATACTAACAGTCTAGAGAAAAAAAAAGAGGAAGTTATCTAAGGAATTATGTGATAAATACTGCTGCTCACGAAAGCACAGTGTTATCTCTGACTACCTGTCATTCAACTGACATATCAGCGTAGATAAAAGAACAACGAATTGCAATACCTGTGATCCACTGTGAAATATACCCCTTTCGTGCTCCAAAAGCATTATTTTTTTCGAAAAAGAATAATGGCAACTTCTTTAACTCCTTAGAATCTGTACAAAACGAGCAAGTTTTAGGCCAATGTCCAGGTTTCCATAGAAGATTACTGTGTCACAAAAAAAGTTCAATGTTTTATAATAGAAATCCTAAACGATCCAGTTCGCAGGATAATACTATTCAGTAATATCAACTCAAAATAAGAATTAACATGAAACGCTCCATATTTTCGAGGAACATAAAAAAATTATGTGAAAAAGAAATTACATTTTTTTCATAAAAGTTCTAATATTGTAAAAACCGTAAGTTGTGGTTTTCTGATCGGTTATGAACTTGTTTATCACCAGCTAAAGTATGATCGATGGGTAACTGGACACCCTGTTTATCTGAGGTACCCATGCAGTTCTGAATAGGAGAGAATGTAGTCCATATCAAGACAAGAGAAATCATTCAAGCAACAATGTTCTCTAGTAGGGTAAGTGATCATACAAGGTACAACAATATCAAAGATAAAAATTTAATTCTCTAGGAAATATCCTTATTTTTATACTGGGATATACTGGAAGATGTGTACAGGGTTCCTAATTCTGGTTCACATGTTGAAAAAAGATTAGAATTTCTCTCATTATTTCTATTGCTCGCTGCATTTGGTAAAAGATGGGGTGTAAACAAGTGCTCTGCAATCAGAGGCATACGGTCACTTATCAATTTTATGTGACGGTTCATTTCAGTTCTAAAATTTCCTCAGGACGGGTTGTACAAAGAAAGTTCACCAATATAGTCCAACTAATCTGGGTTCTGATGGGGAACTGGCAATTTCATTGGCTAATTCCTAGCAACCAACGAGAGTTTACTTGAACTATCGATGAACTTGTTTTGCACAACCCGCCTTCAGAAAGTTTGCGGATGACGGAGAGTTGAGAAGTGAGGTTATGTTAAGTCACATAGCGGTGAAATACCTATGACAGGCGCTGACTCTGATTGTGTGTTCTTTCGAAGACAGGAAGGTTAGCTAGGTGGAAGTGTGGCTCTGCGTAAAGCAGTTATCGACAAAGGATGTGGATTCAATACTGATAGATGCAGAGCGACAAAAACTAACAATCTGATGATTACCTGAGGTGTTCAGCGTGATCCTTGAGTCGGTCGTGATACAGATTCGTTGGCAATGCTCTCTGACACATGATGACTGTCATCTTGCTCATAAGTTTAACGTACTATGACACGATATGTGCTCTCGACAGTATGCTGACATCAGCTGATGGGCAAGGCGCTCTGACGCGATGGAGTGTTGATGGCAAAGAGTCGGTAAAACAGAGTCCATACGTATTGGCGGACGTACTTTAGCTACGCTGCTCACGTCAACGCTAGGGATCAGCTGATGTCAGCCATCTTATTGTTTGAAACTAGAATGTATTGAAGGTACATTATGATACATGTACACCCGTCAGTGGAGTGTTACAGCGGTTTGAAACTGGGCTGTGGCCCGTGAAACAGATTACACTGGCGTGGAGTTTGCTACAACTGGCACCAGTGTTATGATCTCTACGGGTAGGTGATATCACAATAGGATGACTAGGATACGATCGTCAGCATATGCCTGTACCAGATCGAGAGTATGGCCAGCAAGTGCCCACAGTAATAGAAAGAGAACTCCTGCCCTTGTAGACAGCCCCTGGCTGGCTTGTAGCTGACGATTGTCTGTTTCTGTGAAGAGATCGTCTTTATGTTGGTTGGTGGACCAGTGGCTAAAGTAGGGACCAGTTGTGGAACTTCTGGCTCGCATCAGACAGACTTTCGATGCTCCAGTACGGGAAAACCATTTTTCTCATGGGTCTCTTTAGGTGGCCACATCCCTTGTTGTTGGTAAAGTGTGATGTGAGTTGCCTTGATGCCAATCCCGATGTGTGGTGCTAGCTTGAAGTGCTCGCCGACCACCCGGGGTGGTGCTGTAGGTTTTCCAGGTTTTCCTACAGCTGAATAATGGATAAACCACCAACGAAATCAGTAAGTCGCCCGGAGCGCCACGGCAAATAATGATAATAGCCATCCTCTATCTGCACAGGCTATGCCTTCAGGTACATTCTATGAGTTCAGAAAGCATTTCTGATATCCCATTCCCCCCAGTGCCAGTGGAGGGTTTCCGTAATGAACTGAAAAAGTGCAGTTTGGTGGAAATGTATTAGCATGCTATCGGAGTGGAATTCTGGAGCGACAAGTGCACCTTGATTCATTTCAAAGAAGGACGTTTTGTAACATTTTGAGCCTTTGTTCATCTCCTAGAGGGAAGCTTAGTAGATCTCAGTACCGAAGACTAAATAGTTCTCTGGTGGTGAAAGAAATGCTGTCATTCTCACTGTTCACCATCAGAGTGGTTGGTGAATTGGATTCGAGCTGTGATGACCGAACGGAAAAAACTCAGGACATGATGCAACTTCATAGAAGCTTGTGCGCTCTGAATCGTCTGTTCCACGGTCCAATCCAATACGACAAGATGGAAGTTTTGTTCTATCATTTGCTCGGTTCTCTACCATAGAAAACATTTGATCCGCAATTAACGCGTTACTCATGCATCTGAACAAGGACAAGACAGTGTCTGAATTCTCCCACAAGAATGTTGAATGTGGTCAGTTTTCCTGAAGTCGAAGGCACGAGATTGCGTTATGACCTACCAGGATTGTTACGTCAATACTCTGGTGCAAGTAGACTCAATAGACATAGATCTAAGTCAGTGTATAAGCCTACCCTAAGACACGTTTAAGAATGTGGCATTCGCTTACAACATATGGACCGAGTAAAAGGGTGAAAACTGAACTGAATATCAAGTTTTAGCTTTTTAACTCTTCAAGCTTTATCAAAAACGCTACAGAAAAGGTGTTTCTGGCCACGGAAGTCCTTGGTGTGGAAATACGTTTGCTGTCCTGGAATGTTGCTCCTATGCTAACAAATGCAGAAGGCCGTAATACTTGGTCTGCTCAGAACTCATGATTCTTGTACTCAATAACAATCTGAGAAGATCGTAAATGTGGTGAGTGGTTGTTAGACTAAGATATTGTTCAACGATCTTACAGACAGAAATGTTGTATAGGTTCATATGGAGTATAGGATTTATTTAACGAGCCACCAATATTTTTCGATTTAACTAGGCAAGCCAGCCTCCACTGATGATTATTAATTGATCTGAAACAGGTGCGTGGGTGATCTCCTTTTCCGAATCCAAATATAATTCAGGCCCTGTAGTTATCGTAGAAGATTAACCAATAATCTAACAGATACAATTCGACGATCGTAGGGACTACTGATTGTTTTTAATTCGAGACTAATTTTCTTGAGAAATGTTGCAATAATATCAGTCAGATCTAGTTCGAAGTCCGTCCTGATATTAGTCAGAGAACTAGTTATTCACCCCGTTGCTGTTGTGAAAATTTGTGGAGAATTTGTTTTTCGACGTTGTCACAATGATTTTTTTCATTTTGGAGACTTACTGTCGAAAATTATCCAATTGCAGATATTTATGTGGAATTCTGGAGTAACTTCAGTCCATTGGTTATTATTTCAAATATCAATATGGGTACAATTGATGATTGTTTCATAATTCGAATCAATCGAAATATGTAAATAACAAATAATTCACCTAGACTTTTTCTCCAATGTAATCATCATTATCCCACTACTCAATATCTTTTGTTCTATAAATGGAAAAATAGAACAATATTCATTCGAATTATATTATCCATGTTTTTTATTGAAGTATTATATTTTATATCGAAGATAATTTGAATCACTCATTACTTTTTGTATGCATTCATTTGAATTGTAAAATGTAGATTTTTTTTTCATCCTTTGAATAAACAGCATTTACATTAACATTCTGTTTGGCTTTGTAAAAACTTTGAACATGAAATACAAACATTACACTGAAGAGAACCTGAACGTAATTCAATTATGTACAAGTTGAAATATGTTTGGGAGTCAAATTTGGGGAAATTGTGGTATAATTCATTATTGTCATTGGTCAAGTTGTTTCTTGAGTGATATCGTATGAAAAACGAGATGGTATTCATCAGAAGAATACCTTGATACACCCATTTTCCAGAACATCGTACATTGTGAAAATAATAGGTTGAAATACTATATTTTTTATGTTTTGCTATGGAAAGGAAATTCTTGAATTTGATACAAATTGAATAATTCCTTGAATCATATGTATTGTTGTGCACTGTAAGTTATCCATCCCAGGATGTTGTTGAATGTATGATCTCCTTCATAGGTCGATATGGAGGGGATTCTATATCATTATATTTATACTGTTCTGCGTGCTGGAAGCTCAATGAATGTAAATTTGAAACATCCAAATATCTTTCCGTAATCTGAGTGTTTCAGGTCGATCGACGAAAAGACTTGCTTCGACTTGGGCTTCAACAAAATGAGATTCCAGCATACTATTTTCTAGCTGAGTGAGATCATTTGACTGAAAATCAGTCCCGACCTGAATCAATGAATTCCGCGGTTCATTTCAATTGGGCAAACTTTTATTTTCCTTAAGAATAACATCATGAACTCTTCTCATCTTATATAGTGTACATAGTGTATAATCATAACAAAAGAATCAAAAATAGCCATACTGTTTATACTGTTTTAATGATTCTGCCTGTTTCTTAGTAAGGTGGGTTAGTCAGTATCTCATTGTTCTATGAACCCAAATAACTGTTACAAAATTGAGTAATTTCGAACTTGGAACCATCTTTTTCGTGCCATGTCTATTTTCATATGTTCCATGTCAAATCTTCAAGCAGCATCAGTTCAACTGTAGTTGCTCCATTCTGGTAAGTATTTAACAATACCTAACTAGTTCTTCATCGCTTTGAGAGGAGCTGTAACTACTGAGATTCTCATATAAATGGTTCATCGATTCCACAAGAGAAACTTCGAACTCACGTATTTTAGATGTTATAGATGGTGGATGTTATTCGATCTATCATTACTGATACATTGGTCAAGTAGTGGTACAACGAATTGCCTGCACACTTTTTTTGTTGTGAAAATGTTTTCGACTGATCTGATATATAATATTTCATAAAAATTAACGATATTATTCTCCAACAAATCTGCTTGTTATGATATTTGAATAATCCTCTGCATTCAGGAAAATTAACCAATATTTTGCATTTTCACAACAAAATACAGCTTATATTTTCAGCTTCGGAAAATGTGCATGGGAAATATTTTCAATCAAAGTGTTTATATATGCAAAATTTTCATTGTATGTTCAAAGTCACTTTCATTAAAACTAACGTGATTTGTCCGAATTATTGGACAGATCTTTAATAGAATTATTATGCACATCTATCATTATTTATTGAATTGAAATTTGCATGATTTCGAAAGATAATTATTTTTCACAGTTCAGTAGCTATATATTTCCTGTGTGTTTTTCATTAGTGGGACATTTGATGAAATAAATGAACTATGGGATAAAATTGAACTCAAGTAAATCTAGTCGATATAAAGGACATAATTGTTGATAAAGGATTTTTAGTAGATACACTCAGTGAGTTCAAGTACACCTCCTTCTGGAAAATTTAGGAAAGTTAGGTCCTTTTATGTAACATACTTCCTGAAATTAAGAAATTTTTTACTGAATTTAACTGGGATGTCCTCTAGGAAATTGAATGCAGTTATGATTCTGCCAGTGTTGATATGCTGTAATAAATTTACAGCAATGTCGCATCAAAATTTGCCACAGCATAATGACATTTCGAACTTTCCTTCAGAAATTAATGACTTGTTTTTTTTTCGATATTCCTACATAGTTTCAAATATTTTATATAAAAACGACAATTTTTCAGTTATTTATTTATTGAATATATGGCCATATATATTTTAATAGAACTATTTTTGGCTCCACAGAGACATATTATCTCGCCTCGAAATATACTATAGTATTGATCATATTGTCGGAAGTAGATATATGGAACATGCAGTTTTTGTTTTCGCAATCTACCTCTCATTTCGCAACTAAGTGGATTCAGTGAGCTGTGTAATTGTTTATTCATTATTCCATTTCAATTCAGATGAAAATGGTAATGTTTAAATCATTAAGTTGTCTATGATCCACCCCTCGTTAACTTTTTTCCATTTTCTATAAGAGATGAAATTCCCTTCTCAATATTTTTTCATCACTGAATCTCTTATTGAAGTGATTTGGGAGATGTTCAAATTTTGTCTGTGAGATAATGATTTCAATTCAATAAATATGGTGGGCTAGCTGATAAACTTTTCAAACGTATATATTTCACAGTCTGACTGAAACAATTGGACGTGAAGACCCTGAATCACATATAAATACAACGTAGTCAACCAATTGAAACGTTTATAGTGAAATGATGATAAAACAATCATGATAAAAAATAGAACGAAAAAAATATAATATTACAAGATCAAGACATTATTCTTTTATAGTTGTTGATTGGATTCATTCAATTAACTCAAATATCCTGTTTGTAACTATATTTCATTAATTGATATTGTTTGTAAGGGTTTTCTACAAAGCAGTAGTTTGAATTTCAATATAGATTTCTATTTCCCCAATGCCGTATCATTATTTTTTGGCCTATATCTGTGTCTTGTTTATTTTCTTTACACGGTTTATAAGAGTAACGGATAAGTCCTTCTTCTTCTGAATGGCTTTACAAATTCGTTTGAAATAGCAGTCAATTATGTTTAAGTTAATTTTGAATCATCTGACATAAAAATTCTATGAGGCTGAATTCCAGTTATACTGAAATTTATGCGTAAAGTTAATATACGAGTGGACCACCTAATAAATTTTCTACGGTGAACTTTCAACCCTACTTCTACCTGTTCACCGCGATTTGGCAAATATATGGTACTTATTATATACAGAGAATTCAAATTCTATTCGAGTTTAAATTTTTTTAATTCTTACTACTAAAATTCGATTCGGCAAAAACAGCATTTTAACTGAAACTCAACTATTCCAGTTGAAACGTGAATGGGTATTTTAAATAATCATTTCAATCATCAATCAATTGGTGAACAGAATAACAACTTTTTTCTTGAAAAGAAGTAGTTTTACCTCTTTTTTTTTTTTCAAATCCAAACTGCTGATAATATAGGATTCTGTCAGAACATCAAAAATACACCTTAGTATGATCGATTGATATCAAAATAAATCAAAAGTTATAGGTCTATTCCATTATAGAAAAATTATCCAAATTTCACTCATTTGATATGGTGGTTTTCTCCGTAAACAAACGCTATCAAATCCCCTTCATAGGGTAATAAATTCATAAACTTTGTGTCATCTCCAGTAAGACTTGTTTTTGGATCTGATCATTTTTGCTGAATATACTTATTTTATGAACCACTTTATTAAAAATAAAGTATCAAATTTCCATAAGATATTTTGCTCACATCTTCTCTTGGTGCTGAAAGATATGTGTTCTAGGGGATTTACCTATATAGGTACATAGTATAATATTCTCAACATTTTTGTCATCGTGGCAATATTGACAGTTCATTACGATAAAATTGGTTCAAGTATACAGTGTCTCTTATAATCATGATCCCGACTGTGAAAATCTATGGATGATTTCAATAAAAATTCTTTATATGAACATAGGTTCATAACCGGTTTATTTCTGAGGAACGGGGTGGTGAAATTCAACAAAAAATAGATATAGATGATACACCACTGTTTAATTCTTCAAATTAACATTATTTTTTTTAAATGTCATCTGTATATATTTTTCCATTAAAAAAATGAAATTGAGACTAAGAAAAATGAAATCTAAGAAGGAATTTTATTTTTCAAATATAAAACCGACAGTCCAACAAAAAATGCAGGAGACTTCGTTTATAAGAAGATAAAGGACATTTATAAAAATAATATATATTTGACAAAAAACAGTAGGGTATCAGTTTTGATTAAATCGGCAGGGACACCAATGAAAATTAATAAATATTTTATTCCGGACAAAAATAATTTTTTGGACCTACATTTACGTGGAAAATAACGGCCCTTCAGGAACAGCATTCAAACATAAACTACCCTGTTTATTCACAGCGTGGATATTTTCAATCCAATTACAATATGTTTTTAAATTCTCTACAAAAAAATATTTTTCCTGTTTGAAAAACATTCACAAATTTCTTTATGAAATAATTGTTGAATTTTCCATTTGAATCTACTATTTCGCGGTGTTTGTCACTGCCCCTTGACAAAAATTTGGGATATGAAAAATGTATCTCTCAATGGTGGGCGTCGTTTTTGTATTATAAAGACGAGTTCATTTTCGCCCGAATAAGGGATTTTGAAGCTCCCTAGTGTATACTACAGGTGATTTAGGGTGTGCAGAGCGTGCTCTTGTATGGAAGGGAATTGCTTATCTATTTTAAGTGGATGATATTGTTCTGTAAGAATTCGCCCCTTTGGACCTTTGTGAAGGTCTGTTCACCGAAAGAAAGCGGTGCACCGCATCACGTTCTCCTCATTCAAGGCGTCACACGACTAGGGTATTAAAAACGATGTTTGTGAAATTAGGTAGGGTCTCTAAAACTTGTTGCACTGGAACTAGACAGAACAAGCGGATTTAATGAACAACATGTATGTATAACCTTAACACAGCTATTCGTCAACCATATTTTCACTCAAAATCTTTCAGTCATGGAGGTTATACAGTGTGGATTCATAACAAAGGGTAAAACATATTTCATATTTGTAGGAAAATTCTTCTCAACTCTCTCGTAGTGAAGATGGGTTGTCCAATTGTTTCAATCGGTACATAAGTGAATTCTGCACAAATGATAGAATAATTTGTTATTTCAAAGTATCTAATTGTTATCTATTGTTTAGTCGAGTTGCAGTGATGAGGGGTCAAGTTGTCACACCGCAAGGATTGGGAATTGTCGGTATCAGAGTTTCCGTAGATAAGGAATCAAGATTTGGATTCACCCTTACCAGACTAGGGGGATGGTGAGTACATTTTCAAGTTTTTTTTTTTTTAATCTGAGGTAAATTATTCCATCATATGTGCTGGTGCCTTAGAATGTAGAAGTTTTCGTTTTTCAGAGAATAAAATTTTCAAGGAATAAGTACAAATACTGAATTTAACAAAAATCTTATAACAATCATATTCATTGATTTAAAATATTCATCGGGTTTTGAAATCATCGTAAATTGAAATTTCTTCCTAGCATTTCATAATCGCGAATGGCTAAGTTCTTTTTGGTGCTTCTATGATATCTGATACTAGTGGTCTGCTAACCTGTCGCAGATCGTAGTACTAAGATCTAAATATTGGAGGTGGAGCTGAGTTAATTGGTTGTACTGGTTTTGATGGTTCGTGGTGTTTGATTAGGTCAAAGTTAAGGTTTTAGTAACAAGCCCTGTCGTGACGTGCTATACCGTGCGTAATCATGCCGTGTCGTGATATTCATTTTATTCATAAAAAAATTAAATTTTTTTATTTTGAAACTTTCATTAGGTATATTTTTCTTGGGTTAAATAACAAGACCTCGTTTAACAGTGAATACATTTTTCAATTTCAACGAAAACGATTTTGTTTGAAAATTTATCGAGTTGAATTCGGAGATTTATGTTCTGAATGAAACCCGAGAGCTTTTAAGCTCGAGGGATTTATTCTTTCGAGTTACATTAAATTTGATCAGATTAGTTCCCAAATATGTCAATTAACCAATAACATCTATTCCACAACGTACATAATTATTTTTATTGAATTAATGAACATAATAATATATGTCACACGACTTGTGAAATGTAATGCATATATTCAGGCAACTGTCAAGAAGGACCATGCAGTTTATTCCGCATGTACCAAAAATTTCATTTGAAAAAAAACATTTTTTAGAAAAATTTTTCAGTTGAAAATTGTTGCTATGAAAAAAAAATTCTTCTCCAGTAATATCTATTTGAAATTTCCATGAAATAAAAAATAATTTCAATGTACCAAAAATTTACAATTGTTTTGAATTTTGTTGTTAATATTCATTTTTAAATTTTCAACAAATTTGTCTGAAAAAGTTTTTGAAGCTCAAAAAATTTCTCAAGCACCAAAAATTTCATGTTGAAATTTTCATTAAATAAGAATTTCGAAACCTGAAAAAAATATTCAGTATTTATATGGTCAAAGTCAAGTTCAATGCCGTGCCGTGTTGTGCCGTATTGTGTCATGCCGTGTCGTGAGGTGCCGTGCCGTGTCGTGCTTTGTCGTGTCGTGCCTTGTTGTGCTGTGTCGTTGAATTCATTTTCACCAAAAATTTCATTTTAAATATTTGAAAAAGAATTCAAATGAAAATTGTTGAATGTACCAAATATTTCATACCTATTGAAGTTTTATTCACCAAAAATATGGTTTTGAAAATTGCATTGTATATTTCAAAAATAATTTTCAAATTTGAATTTCGAATAATCCAAAAATTGTATTTCAAAATTTTCGAATTTTTTTTCGTCAGGCCCTGCCTCCGGAGCCCCGACACTTCCAAGGGGGGCGGTGAATGATTCATCCTAATAACCACTCTCCACGTCGTGGGGTGAGTGACTATTGGGTCCGAGAATTATGTTCCCATTACGGCCTTTTGCATTCGTCCTAGATTTCTGCCATATTACGGCAAGCCGGTATGATTTTTAAGTTTGAGAGCAGTGTGTCCATCATTCCACCAAAGACTCCTATTATCAGAACCACCATTCAAACAGAATAGTTTGGGTAAAGCTTGCGGAGTTCAAAGAATGGGTCTCGATAATTAGTCCGTTTTCTTCCTCTTTTCAGACAAAGTTCGTTTCTCCAGGAGCTGAAAACTCAATGAAGAAAATCGTCCTACTATAATAGTCGAGGAGGACTACATCAGGCTTATTGGCTTGTATTTGCCTGAGGGTGGGAAATGAGTAGTTCCAATAGATTCGGCACTTTTCATTCTCCACAACGGACCCAATATCCCCCGGAGCATAAGGCAACACCGGTGTCTCGTCCACACCGTTCGAGTGTCGTAAATGGTAGTTCAATACTCGTAGGGCCGTCTGTGGATATAGGCTTAGACCGCATAAGCTGGACAGGCTGACAGCAAATACAGTATGGTCTCAGCTGCCCACGACACGCTCTGCATCTACTACTGGATCTCTATACCTATCACGCGACTACGCAGGCCTTTATGAATTCTCCGGTTTCCGACTTCAGCCCACTTGACCTTAGAAACGTAAAGGTCCGGTATCTGGATAAAAAAAAATTGTTGTTATATCCGTCAACCGGTTGCACCACTACGTGCAACCCTCAAAAGTCTGAGACTTGTGTGAGCTAGGGGATAAGCTAAGGTCTTCAATGTTTTTGAAGGAGACTCCATGCATTGGCTTATCCTTATGTACCGGCAGAAGACTCTCACTCTCCGCAGCTGTAATGTAAGCTTTTTGCTTAACGGGTTCCAATTTGGTGACAGAGTTTGGGTTCGTCCATTCAGTGTCGAATACGAGACCGAGTTCTAATCCCTTCCTTTTCATGATCGCATACTTAGCAGAGAAGGAACCGTAGAACAGACGATGTAGGGTATAATCTTCTGAGAAGATGCATATTTTTCGAGTTTTTACAAGTTGTCGCAGCTCTTTCTGAGTCCATTTCATTACGGAGTGAAGTAGAATCAGAACGACCGACAAGCATATTAGTTGCAGCAACTTTATGCTTCCCCGAAAGTAGTGATGACCAAATCTGTCGAAGTTTATGCTGATACTTGCCGCGGAGAAAGTTTTTAACTATAGTTATCTCCTGGGTGTAGCGTTGTTCCACCCCTAGGTAGGTATACGTCTCTCCTGCATCCAGATTATGTATGTAGAATGCTTCCATCTACAAGCTGAACGTCCACTTTGTATTCCTCGCATCGTCCTCTTTTGAGATGAACCGTGGCACATTTGTCGATCCCAAACTCCATTTCAACAGCAAGCGTGTACTCTTGAACCATCCTCAAGGACTGATAAAAGTCATTTATCCCTGGAGGTAAATAATTTGAGGTCATCCATGTAAAACAGATTGGTGACCTTATACATCCGGTTGCTGGAGGTGGTATCATTATTATTATTATAACAACAATATCGTGTACTGTTCGAAATGGGGAATGTTTAACTAATCACAGTGACAAGATGACAAAATAATAAAATATAAGTTTCTCAAAGAGATTCATCATCAGTTAGCGCTAACCGATTCAAAACAAACGAACCGTACCAAAAAGTAATTGTACCAACCACCTCCATATCCAACTCCAATTCCTTCATTTCAATACCTTCACGGTCTGAATGGTTGCACCGAACTTCGTCAAATTATTCGCAAGACATCCTACATGGGCTACTTTACATAACATCAATTACTAAGTTTGCGCAAAGCACTAAATCGACTCATTTCAGACCAGTGTTCTCATAGGAAATCAGTTCCAAATAGTTGATGGAACTTCCAGATTTACTCGGAAACTAGAAATATACACTGCTGCGCTTCAATGGCTCCTATACGGAGAGGTCTCCTTGTAATGTCATTGATACACTCATTGCCTATGAATATTATTCGGAAGTAATTACACAAGTGCATCAGAATTACCTTTATTTTCCATAAAAGCATATTATCTAACAATAGCACGAGTTAGTTTTCTTATTTTGGCAAAAGAGCTCGATCTGAAGGAGGGTTTCATTTTTGAATTTGTATTATCGGCCGATGTTTCAAAATTATATAGTATGATAAAAACAGTTTCAATACATATTTCAGCAAAGTCTTCGATCTATCGTTATCAAATGTTATGAATTATGGTACTGCTATGGCATAGCCCCTTTTTTCGACATTGATATGCTATAAATTAAATAAAACTTTTGAAGAAACTTGATTTATTTGGGCGAAAATGGGATATTGGACGCCTGTGGTGTCACTCAATGAGAACAAAAAGTATTTAACCCCTTCACCACACAAGTAATTTATTTCCTAGATGCGTATCTCATTGATTTATTTGATTAAAATATCGTTTTATTACAAGTACCCCGCCGCTAGTAAGGCCATTATAGATAACTTTTATGTTACGTTTTTCCTTACGGATCCGATTCAGGGTTGAAAATGCTGGAAATTCAGCACGATAATTTTAAAAAGAGCTGGTATGAATTTACGGAAGTGGCTGAGTAGTAAGCCTAATTTAATTAACAAATTTAGGATAAACGATGCATTAGAAGTTTGTGTTGGAAATATCAGGGAACATTAAAGGTGGAAAACTCTAGGGATAACGTGGAATTCTAAAAAACGATGAAGTTCTCTCTCGAAGTTCACTTTCGGATTTCAACGAGAATAAAAAGTTGATCGTTGATTATTACAGGTGTCGCAAATATTCGATCTTCTGGGATTGTTAGGACCTGATAATAATTATGATCAAAAAATTTATTCTTAATTGTGGCTAGAATATTCGGGATGGAAGATGATATTCCAAATTCTTCAACACAATGGCGATGGCACAATTTCACAAAAACTCAACCAACGAAAAAGACAAAGATATCCCTGAAATACCTAAGCGTTAGATGCAATCAGAACTTGTTTGTAGAACAACAGAATGGTCCCGAAACTTCTAGTGAGTTGACAAGAAAATAATGTAGTGACGAGAAACATGAAATGTATCCACCCGGACCTATCCAACGGCGTGAGCATTCGGTATCCAGAAAGTCTCACACCACGTGACTAAAATGCCCGGGCTTCATCGTGCATGAACCACATTCGTCTTAACCTTGCAAAGGTATATCGTTAAAGAGTTGATCCCTCAAAAAGGCCAAATAAGCATCACCAGTTCGCCCCGCTGGTAATCAATAGGGCCCAATGAACTCATTGTTGTAGGGGCCTAGTTTTGAGCCATCTGTATAAAAGAGCGTTGCAGTAGGCTTGCTGGAAATGGGAGAGTATTCCTTCCCTTAACAGTGAATCTCTTATATGCAAATCTACTAATCTTTCTAGCGTTTTCAGTAGAAATAATGATAAGCTTATAGGCCTATAATCCTTGGGGGAGCTGTGTGATTGTTTACCCCTTTTAGGGATAAAAACAACACCCACCTAGCTAGTAGTATTAATGATTAGGGTATTTTGTCTTTTTTCATGATGATTTTTTACTAATGAATGGTTAATAGTAAAACTTTTCTTCTATATATTTAATTTAATGAAAAATACCCCATTTCTGCAATTTTTGCATGGTTTCAACTCAGACCCCAGTTAGTCCTTTTCGTAAAATTTCGAGGGTTTTGATGATAACTGTCAAGAAGTAAGTCAATAAAAGCTGTCACAACCACTTCCCAATTTTATTGAATATTCTGGCTGTATTGAGTCTAATTCTCTTTTTCTACAATAATTGCTGTTTACAAACGTGCAGGAAATATTCCCTCAGTAAATCGTGTATTCCGTTCAGTGGATTTTGAGAGAATGTATAACCCAAGAAGGGGGCTATTTTTCCCCAACAACAAAGCCTCACTCATCACCCATTCTCCGGGTAGGGATTTTATCCCGAACAACTTCTCGATCTCCCATATCATGTTGCTATCCACCCAATATCGGGTTCATTATCCGGAACTACAAGAGGTGGAATATTTTTTCTTCGCCTCTCGCTTCTCGAGTTTCAGTTGAGACGTTGAACACACCATTTCGTTCCTTCATTAACGATCCATGCAAGTTTCCTCAAATTCCTTCTGCTCTCTCCGTTTCCTAATTAGATTTGTTGTCAACAATTTCCTCAATAATGAAGTAAATTATAGAACCACTCATGTTCATTAAATCCCAACAACATACAACAACAAAATGCGCGCAACCGTAGCATCGAGTAACAAACGAAAAGAATTCGCCTAATTGGGAGGAAAACAGTTACCTAATTCGACAGCGGCCGCATCAAAGACGGCACGGAGAATCCACTAATGTCGCTGGGTCGAAGTATATCACCACGTTACGAATCGATAAGTCATCACGGTAACGTGATTTGGAAATGATTTGCTCTCCTGAGAGACCGGAATCAATACCATTAGTTCATCTCTCAAAGTAGGATTCGAAAGGTGAACCACTCACTGATGTTTTGCCAATCTACCGGGTGATCCAGAACCAATTTACTCCCCTGTTTCTGCGTATCTGCGAATGGTTTGTTTACGAAAATCCAAGAAAGTCTGCTGCAGATGTCAAGTAAATATGGCCTTTTGCGTAAATGAGATTTGAACAAAATTGTTTCAAAATATTGCATATATGTCTTAAAACACAGACATCTAATTAATTCGTCACCTTCCTATTCACCATAAAGAAGAAAGGATGGGTTAGAATTCAAGCAACATTTAAATCTTACTATGTTTGTACTACGTTTTTTTAAATATAAATTGTTAATGCATTATAATCAAACAAATTTGTGTTTTCTGTTTAATGAAACTTTATAGCGAATAATGAATAATAATGTTAATTCTTATAGAAATTTTGCGTTATTCACAGGTATATCTACAATATTTAATGGTTGTAGATCATATGTTCACCTCCACTTATGTCCACTTAAATATCAATTCCGGAAATTTTTTTAGTTGCCATGGTAACTAGTCAAAATTAGGGCCTCTTATTGGTTAAAAGGTAGAGGTGTGAAATTTTCATCATAAAAAATAAATATGAAACGAAAATATGGAGGTTTTTCATGTTTTGTATTTCTATATATATTGGAGTTATTTTGTTTGATACTTGCTAAATTGTACATTCATAACATAAAATCGAAGTACCGAATTTGAAATATAAATATGAACTAACAACGAAGATGCAGAGAGGTGAATTGGTATGGGGTCACCTGGTATATGGCATGACCAGTATCATGAAAGAGGGGCGACACCACTTGACGGAAGACCATAAAACTAATAATGAAATATGGTGGATTACGTAATCCAATCTTCCGCAATAAACCCTATACAATAGGTGAAGTCGTCGGCAAGTATTCAACAAAAATCAACTACTGCCCCCTACGACCATTGAATTATATTTGTTTAATACTTGGCAAAGTTTTCTACAAGAACCACTTTGCAATGCATTTCAAATATCAAAGCTGAAATTATTTTTCGATTTAATTGGGGGAACACCTCCGTACCGGTTTCATGGTCATTGCCAATCATCAGCGAAGGCTAGTTCGACCCAATTGAATCGAAAAATCCTTTCATCCTAATTGGAAATCCCTGAGACAAACACTGAGGTATGAATTCAGCGCCATCTCTGGGTTCCAGTTTAAAATGCACTCCGACTACGTGGCGACTTCAACATGAAGCCAGAAACATCATGAAAGAGGGGCGACACCACTTGACGGAAGACCATAAAACTAATAATGAAATATGGTGGATTACGTAATCCAATCTTCCGCAATAAAACCTATACAATAGGTAAAGTCGTCGGCAAGTATTAAACAAAAAACAACTATTGCCTCCTACGACCATTGAATTATATCTGTTTAATACTTGGCAAAGTTTTCTACAAGAACCACTTTGCAATGCATTTCAAATACCAAAGCTGAAATTATTTTTCGATTTAATTGGGGGAACACCTCCGTACCGGTTTCATGGTCATTGCCAATCATCAGCGAAGGCTAGTTCGACCCAATTGAATCGAAAAATTCTTTCATCCTAATTGGAAATCCCTGAGACAAACACTGAGGTATGAATTCAGCGCCATCTCTGGGTTCCAGTTGTTTTTTGTTGAATACTTGCCGACGACTTTACCTATTGTATAGGTTTTATTGCGGAAGATTGGATTACGTAATCCACCATATTTCATTATTAGCATGACCAGTAGGTTTGGAACTGATTTCGACTTCAATTTGAGTTCTTGGGAGATTTTGGAATAGAAAAAGTAACTAAAACTCAATAAGGCAAACAAATGTTGAAGTTTTCTCATATCTAGTCAAAGATCTCACTGCAAAAGTTAATCAGTAGCATCCTGTTACTGAAATTTGTTCAAGAAACATTCATTATGTTGATCACATCGTACTGATGAATCAAGAAAAATTCAGTACCAATCATTAAGAAATAGAATATTCCCAAACTCAATATCAAAAATTAGGTATTGAAACAAATTGAACAAAATATCTTGGTTGATGAAATACTGAAGTGGAACAAACATATTGAGATCTTGATACAAAATATCTCTAATTTTCGATGCTTAATAGAATGTCCTAAACTTGATAAAAAACTTATAAATATTATTTGGTATTTTAACATCTAATGCACGCTCGTCGTGAAAAGCTCTGTATATACCAATTATTTCATCTCTTATCTCTAGTCACTGTCTCCTTTCTCATTTGCAAATATCCCCTCCAGCCCTACTCTCTTCTTATTTTGTATTCTACCAGCGAGGATACTTCTAGTTCGTGTCTCATTGGTGTATTTCTCAACTAAGTAATCCTTTTCTGTAACCCTCTCACCCATGGAATGTATTTAATTTCTGCTGCATCTTATTCAATTTTCCACTTTTCTGATGTTATTTACAATTCACGTTGGAGGGGCATGTCAATGGTTTCGTATCCATTACATATTCAAATTAAGTCGGCACAATTGCCAATTCCGTTATTATTGATGCTACGAATTCGGTTAAATGGGCAAACTAGTAGCAGTTTCAATGGCCTTCTCGATGTCGAAAAAAAATTGAAAGTCGCGTTTTCAGAATATTTCATAAAATGATATTTCTTTTAATGGAACAACCTATATTTTTTCAAGCATTTCGATTCGTAATAACATTCTCAACAAAAAATCTCGTATCACATGTCTTCCTAAATATTTCTTTCTTTCACTAATACAAAAAATTTCTTTGTTTTGGCGAATGAAACCTCATGATTGTCCAAACACCCAATTGTGGTACCTATACGAATGACAATATTTTGTTTCTAATAGCAAAATAAGACACCAAAAAGAAAAAATTGCGCTGGGATATGAACTCGTAAAACCCGTGATCATCATGTGGCACCACTCAATTGACACCGCACTGAGCTATTTGGTATTAATGTACAAAACGATAATATCCATCTTAAAGTCATTCCGCTAGCCGCATTTATTTTGTGAATCAAACTATGTCTGCTGTAATGATTGATAACTTTGAAGCTGTTTTGGTACAGAACAGAAAATACTGGAGGGTCATATGAATGTGGTTGGAAAAAATGTGATTGATTCGATAATACATAATTATTATGAGCAATCAAGTTGCCTTGAAACTTTGTTGAAATACTATTTGTCAAATATTCTCAAGTATATCATGACAATGTCATAAATTATTGTAACTATTGAACTACTGTTCGAATATTTTTCGGAATGCCGTTTTCCCATCATGAAAAGTGTGATATGTTAAATTCCTACTTGGTTTGCCAGAAAAATAGCGTAAGAGCACTCCAACACTACAACAATTCGTTCCCCGATCGTGAATTACCTAATCGGCGTTTTTTGCTGTGCCTCATCGTCGATTCAGGAACAATGAAAAAGTTTTAGAGAAGAGGAGAACTTAAAAAAGTTTTGTAATATCTGAATATTCAGAAATTGACGTTTTATCCTACTTTGAGGTATATCCAAATAATTCCATCAGAGATTTATCTAGAGAAATAGCTGTTTCACTGTCTGGTATTCAACGAATTCTGAAGAAATATAACATTTCTCCTTATAAGTTAAGACCAGTTCAAACACTAGAACCTGGTGATCCTGAGAGACGATTGGGGTTTTGTCGGTGGTTTATGAATAAATGCAGACAAGATTCAAACTGCTATAAAAATATTATATGGAGCGATGAGGCTAATTTTTCAATGGGATGTAAATTACAAAGAATTGACATTATTGGAGTAGACATAATCCATTTCTAGTCCATTTCCATAATCCGCAAAGACGATTTGGTAATAATGTTTGGTGTGGTCTATTTAGAGGCAGAATTATCGGTTCATTTTTCTACCATGGTTCTTTGAACTAACCCCGATAGATTAATTTACTAACAAGAGTGTTGGAAGAGTTTTTCAATGATTTTGATCTGGAGGCTCGTCAGCAGGATAGAGCACCAGTACATAATGTCAATGGCGTTAAAAGAATGCTACGAGGCTGTTTTGGAAACAGATGAATTGCTTCAAAGGCCCTGTTAAGTGGCCCACTCGTTCACCAGACATGACACCTCTAGATTTTTATTTTTGGGGATTTTTGAGAAATGAGGTGTACAAATCAAAACATAATAATATAGATGAACTGAAAAATTATATTAAAACTCGACATTTTGTAGCGCTTCATCAAATCCGTTTGTTATAAATGTTTCCTATTGGTAAAACTGTCTTAGTTTCACCTTTACGGAAAAAATTCAAATGAGCTTTGTTATTGGGAATGTTATTACGAATCGAAATGCATGAAAAAATATAGCGTGTTCCATTGAAAGAAATATCATTCTATGAAATATTCTGAAAACGCGATTGTCAATTTTTTTTGTTTACGGCATCGAGAAGGCCATTAAAAATGCTAGTAGTTTGCCCATTTAATCGAATTCGTAGCATCAATAAATAATAACGGAGTTGGCAATGGTGCCGACTTAATTTGGAACACCCTGTATATTACTTTGTACTAATTTATTTCTGTGACTTGTCATTAATCTATTCCATTGCATATCATGATCAAATAAATCTATAGATCTATCAATCGAATGAAAAGTAACTTGTGATATCTACAGTCACCAGCTGAAACACAATTTGAAACGAGCCATACAGCTCAAAGTTACTCATTGACAGGTAGCCAACATTTTGCTGTTCTAACCAACCCAATGCCCAATCAAGTTTCTAGTGCCTTTGAAGGAACGCAAACAGAATCTAAAGTAAAATGGTGTGTTTTCGATTCAATTCCGAGAGGTCATCATCCGTGTAGAGCTGTTTCGTAGTTTTCTACTCATCAGCACGGCTTTATGAGGTCTCTCGAATTTGAAACGAATACAGTCTGAATTAATATCATGGATGATGAGCTCTCGGAATTGAACCGAAAACACTCTGTTTCACTTTATGATAAATAAAGTATACATTTGCTCAGATGCCTTGCGGTACCCGATCGAATACTGTATAGGACTCGCCTCACCATAAAATGTGGTTGGGTAGGAGTCCAAACAGAGCAGGTTATCTTCAGAAGGGGCTTGTTGGAGTGAGACTCCCTCAACCCTCTTCTTTTCTACATCTACCTTACATTATCCGTTGCACTACAGAAACCCCATGAATACAATTGTGGTAGCCATAGCAACCGGAGGCATGAGGTCAACTGTTCATATTACAAGGGTGGTGGACGAGTATACGCCCGCTATTGGGATGGAGTTCAGGATCGACAAATGTGTCACGGTTCATTTCGAAGGAGGGTGATGCGAAGAATACGGAAACGATGTTCAGCTCGTGGACAGAAGCATCTTACATCATCTTAATACTGGAGAGGTATACTTAGTCCGTTGCATGGAATGAAAAGTGCCGAATCCATTTTAACTATCAATTCCTCACCCTCAGGCAACTACAAGAAAATACAGTAATCCTCTTGGGAGAGAGTCTTGACCTTGGTCTTGGTTTCGAAAGTCAAGTCTTGGTCTTGGTCTTGGTCTTGGTCTTGGTCTTGGTCTTGGTCTTGGTCTTGGTCTTGGTCTTGGTCTTGGTCTTGGTCTTGGTCTTAAGAAGGTTTATCAAGTCTTGTTCTGGGTCTTGGTCTTGGGAGTGACCATTAGTCTGAATTACACCAGAGCGCCTTGCGGATATGTCGAGGCTCCGAAGGCAGGGCCTGTCTCATAAATTCCTGAAGGAATAAAAAAATAAATGAATTTATACTTGAAGAAAAACATAATAATACTCTCTCATAAACACTCGCATAGTGTACGCCAAGTCATAGCCTGTTCGAGTGGAGGACGGCTATTATTATTATTTGCCGTTACGCTCCATAAAAACATAATTGTTTTTGGTGGTTTATTCGCTTTTTCAGCTAGGTATAGGAAAACCCGTATAACCTACAGCACCACTATGGGTGGTCAGTGTGCACTCCAAGCAAGCACCAAACGTTTATTAACGGTTATAATCAGTTTTATAACATCTGATGTACTAATTGAACGATTCAATTATCCGAGAATAATTAGCTGCAGGAGCATAGAACATTCTTCGAAATATTCTCTGGATAAGTTCACCACATACTACCACCAAGTGTTCATCAACCTTGACATGCCTTTCATTAGTTTTCGAAGAATATTGTGCCACTATCATTTATGCCATTCTTTTGATGATTTAAACACTGATTAATGCAATTTGAGTTGAATATGGATCGACTGAACACAGGTTGTGAAGAGCAATAATTTTGATTCACAGATATTTCTGCTAATCAGAAAAACATACTCAAAAATCTGTTTGTTTTACAGTTCGATGCATTCCAATTTTGCTCATTTTAATGACACCAACAATTTTTCAATTGCGTTAAGTGAGCCATAGAAATTTCCCAACGCGGTACTCAAACAGGGTAACCGTTTATCAGGTTGAGAAATGCGATTTTTATTGAATAAGCATTCATTCTACCTCTCGGGTCAACGAACAACTTCCTTGGTATTCATCCATCCTATTTTGGAAAAAATCCTTCCCGCATAAATAATTTTAAAAGATCCCAGTTTGTTGATACAAAAGTTGAATGGTATATTGTTAATTGTTATTACTGCATATGATAGTATTATCCAAATACTCAAACGCCAAAAGCAAGTGAGGAATGTTGCACAAATGGACAACATATACAGGGTCTTTCACGACGAGCGTTCGTTAGTAATATATATGGAGAACCACTCAAAATAAAAACTTGAAAATTTGTGGTAGTGGGTTGTACAATATGGCCTTCTCAAATAAAATATTTTCAACTTATGGTCTGTTTCCGTTATACCGCAAGTATAGGGCAACTTCCTTATTTCGTCAAGTCATGATCAGGAACATCGAATTTTCAAATATAACTTACAGGGTGGTCACAATTTCCACCCAAAACATTACATCGAGAAAACTGATGAAACACGATTTTTTCAAATGGAAACCATACACTATTCTATTATTTTTAGATACTATGGAAAAAATTTCTCAAATTCGTGAAGAATACTCTATACCTAAAATACACCCCTGGCAAGATATATCCATTTTGGAAAATATTTTAAATGTAAATCATTCGAAGCAATACCAAACAAAGAAAGCTTTTCAAATGAATGAACTAATATTAACTCTGGCAATTCCACTGTCGTTGGTGAAAGATAACTGAAAATGAAAATGAATGGATTGAAATAAAATACTACCATAGAGGTGAATTTATTGATATTGAATAGAGTCATTCTTCTTTCCACTCGAGTTCATTTCAAAAGATGTTCGAAGATATTTCCGTTTTGTTCTGAACGAGAAATTATTATATTTTGCATACCGGTATGTGTAGCTTTCTGTATGAAGTCAGGAATCAGATTATTTGATCACCTATCACATTCCTAATTATATGCAAATATCTATCGCTATTCAAATTGTCATCATAAAGATATGAACATAAATTCGCTTATCCTTTATAGCATTACTCCATGAATTCTGAAAGTTGCGCTGGCGAACGACCTTTGGATTTTCTGCTCTCCAAAAATGACCATTATGGCGGTTGTACATAACATTCTTGGCAAACTTGGCTTCATCTGTCCATTTCATGTTGTTCATGAACTCAGGGTCCACCTGTATCTTGATGAGAAACCATTCGCAGAATTCCACTCGTGCTTGTAAGTCTTGAGGTTTCAGATTTTGAACCTGCTGATATTTAAAGGGGCGCCACTTATGTTTGATTAAATTCCAGTTTATTGACAAACATCAAATTCTAAGCGATTTTTCTGCGTCTTTCAACGAATTTTCTGGATAAGCTGTGAAGTAGGCCAAAACTACAATTTCGTTGTCCTCATTGTTTACGAGTGTTTTTTTGTGTTGATGACACACGAAACAGATACGAAATCGCGGCAGTTTCTTAGAAGTCTTCTCAGAATATTTTTATTAGGTCTGTGTAAATTTGGGTATCTTTCTGCGAAAACACGACAAGTTCTGTCGATTATCTTATTGCATTCGCCATAAATAATTATTAAATTCAGGAAATCTTCATTAGAATACCCCAATCGAGACATGTCGCACACAAATATAGAACTATGCAATACACGTCAATTACATCTCATCAAATTCTGACATACTTGTATTGGACGTATCTTGCCAGGGGTGTATTTTAGGTATAGGGTATTTTTTCCGTAGTATCCAAAAATAATAGAATAGTGTATGGTTTCCATTTGAAAAAATCGTGTTACATCAGTTTTCTCGATGTAATGTTTTGGGTGGAAATTTTGACCACCCTTTAACGTTATTTTCGAAAATTCGATGGCCCTGTTCATGACTTGATGCTTTAGGTGTAATTCTGTGAAATTTCACATTTCCAACTGTTACTGTCTATGAGTTATGATTTTTTTGGAGTAGTGCTGTAACTGTAAAATTTTTCAGAAAAAAAAAATATCTCGAAAACTAACAAATATGGGTATAGGCATTGTTACACAAAGTGGACCTAAAATTTGCTGGGAAATTCAAAAATGTAATGAAATACAGGGTGTTCCATTCGAAATAAGGAAGTTGCCCTCTACTTCCGGTATAACGGAAAGAGACCGGAAGTTGAAAATATTTTAATTAAGTAGGCCATATTGTACAACCCACTGCTGCGAAATTTCAAGTATATATTTTAAATGGTTCCCCATATATTCCTAACGAACGCTCGTAGTGAAAGACCCTGTATAATTCAATATCCGTAGAGGGAGGTAGTTGTTTTCTGTCAGATATTTGTCAAGAAAAAGACCTTTTCGATTTGATTCGACTGTTTATGATAAAGACCATTTTGAATTGATTGTTTAATCAGGCTAACAGGGTTCGAACTCTGCGGCCGATAGTCCATTTTCCTGAGACAAGTTTTTTCTTTATTATATCTAATGAGTGTTGACTTACCCATAGGTGTATATGTTGAATAAAAACTCGATCATTTGTTTTTTTGGCGTTTGTAGAAAACAGCTCTCTCTGTCGAGCGGCCTTTGTCCTCTAAATACACAAAGAGTAATTTTTTGTATTTTAGTTATCTTCCTATATATATAACTACTTCTATTGAAAAAAACGTTGAATCGTTATTATTATTATTACATTCCTTTCGAATTAAAATTTATCAACCCCTGGTGCCATGACCGTTGTCTTTATTCAATTCATTCTAAACATCATATTCTAAACTTCAACTTCTGCAGGATTTTCCGATTTTTAGATATCACTCCTTCATCGTCAGCAAATGCTTCTTTCTAGGTGTCTGTACTATTCAAATAGTTTTTTCGTTGCCTTTGGACGCACTGATTATGTCATGTTTAACAATAGTGGGCTCGAGCCCTTTATCCGTTGTTAGTAAGGAATACTTCAGATCTAAAAATTGTTTCGATAACAAAATTCACGTTGTGCTCGTAAAGTTTCGATGGCGTTTGTTATCTTCGTGTTCTTTCCTCTCTTTCTTCTCTGTTAACCCATTTTTTCACGCGCTACCCTTTCAAAGGGCCTCTCCAGATTAACGAATACAACAATGGGCCGATGTTTCGTAATAACGCCTAATTAATCAGCTGCTTCATGCGAATCATTTTGACGTCATCGGAAACTTTTCTCTTCACTAATCCTGAAAGGTAGAATTTACCATAGACCTTGCTATCTACTAGTTCATGATTCACAAACAGGCGGCTCCCACTCTTAAATCAGCTTTTAAAAATCATATATGAAGTACTCTACACATTGGGCCATCCCAAACTTTTTATTTCAAAATGCGGACCTATATTTTTAATTTCTTTAAATACCAAAAGTAATTTTTTACATTGGCGTAGTATTTTCATCTGAACTGCATAGTGTTCTGGCCATATTGAATCTACAACAACATTTTTTTAATTCCATAATTTCATAACAAGAAGTGAACATTAAGATGCTATTATACACAACTCATTTTATATGAATGCAACAGGAATTCTCCACCGGGTGTTACTGTATTCTTCAGACAAGCCATAGCTCCCACAGTTTCCAGTGTATGAAATACTCCTTGGTATAGTCATTGAATTCAAAATTTGAAAACTTTTGCAATTATTTCCACTCCTTTCAAGGTCAGGTAGGCAAGTGGTTAGAATCAATGCTATTCAGTCATTCTGGCTTGCCGGTCGCTGGTTTAATCCCAGCGATTTCAATTTATTTTTCTGATGGCCTGAGAAAGTGCTACGAATCGAATTTCAAATGGAATACACAATATTCCATTACTCAGTTTGAGAGAAGAATTCAGCAAATTTAATTTTTCAACGGTAATTTAAGAATTGCATCTAGAGTTCATTAAAGGCATTTCAATTAATTCACTAGATATAAATTAGTGAAGAATGTGAGAAATTTAATCATAATTTTTTCCACCGAGTGTACCTACGGTGGTTAGGGACTTACCAAAGCACTAATTCGTGAGGAAGTAATTATTTTCTAATAGTGCCATCTTCCAAATACATATTTCTTAGAGCGAAGCAGAGCGACAATGACACTTCGTGTTCAAGATACACAAAAGATTTTTTCTACGAACGCAACTCAGAAAAAAACTTCATTCAACCTGAGTAAAAAAAGTACGAAAAAAATCTTCTTATCCAGAATAAAACTTCAACCCATTTCACTACACCACTGTCATCATGAGAGAATATGTGCAAATGTGCATATTCAACAAATGCAGTGGAGAGCAAGCGTTTTCTGAATACTCAACCTAGAGCGCGAACGCTGTCAGAAAATGACATTTCTCGAAAAACATCAACTTTGCTATAGAATCTGAAAGCGTCAAAGCGGTTCTAGAAAAAAATGTATGTATGCTGCAAAAAATCCTGATGAAAAACATCCACAAGTGGAAAGTTCCGAGAAAACAGTCCAAATCGAATTGGAAAAAAAGATTCGTGCTTAAACAATATCTGCTGATGAAAACCAAAAAGTTATTAGTCATAAGTGGTAGAAAATCTTGAGTGAGTGTTAGGGAAATGAGCAGAGTTTCAAAGATATGGAAATTACTATCATTATCATGGTACCAAAAATCCGCATGAAATTCAGGTTAACGTATATCAACCCAAATGGAATTTTGATGTATGGATTGTGGATAATTATGTTGTAGTACCATATTTATCTCAAAGAAAATTGAAGGAAACGAGTTTCTTTGATTTCCCAGAGATGACTTCCTTCCCCAGGTTAGTCAAACAGCTACCTAATCAGAACAAAAATTGAATGTGGTTTCAGCTAGATGCGGCACTCTTTTTGAGATGAGTACAGGAGGAGTGAGATGCTATGTTTCCTGATAAGTATTCTTTTCTTCTGCATCTCCCTATCACAGGGTGCTCGGTAGTGAGACGGTTAGTTGCCGGCCTTCTAAACTTACGCTGGTATTTGGCCAGGTTCAAATCCTGAAAAAAGAGAAAAAATTTCTCAATTTCCTCAGGAAATAGGCAATGTAAGTTGTCTAGATGCCAGTCTGGTGCGTGCTTGGAGTTCGCGCCGACCACCCGGGGTGGTGTTGTAGGTTTTCCTACAGCTGAAAAGTGAATATCATATCGCCCTGGAGCGCCACTGCAAATATTAATAATAGCCGTCCTCTACCCGCACGGGCTATGCCTTTGGGTACACTGGATGAGTGTTTATGAGGGAGTATCATTATTATTATTATTATTGTCATTGTCCGTTACACTACGGAAAACCCGCGAAAGTAACTGCGACACCCCCAGTTATCGTAGGCATGGGGTCAACCATCTGTTCTACATGGATGACCTTTAACTATATGCCTCTGGGGAAAAGGATCTTCATCAGTCCTTGAGGGTGGTGCAAGAATATACGCATGATATTGGAATGGAGTTTATGATTAACAAATGTGCCACGGTTCATCTTAAAAGAGAATATCAGCATAAACTCCGACAGATCTGGTCATCAGAACTGTCGGAGAAGAACAAAGTTTGTTGCTTGCTGTTTGGTCCACGGTTATACTTCCCCAGACATTAGGAAGGCCGTGGACAATTGAGTTTGGAGTCATCAGTAGTTCAGAACTCCTTCTTTGCTCAGTATGCGATCATGAAACATCGCGATGAACTCGGTCTCGTAGTCGACACTCAAGATGCATAGAAACCCTGGTGTGATCATTTATACCTGTGATACCGACATACAAAAGTGTTGATGTACGGCCTACTTGATTCATGTTATTTTTATTGCATTGGTACCGTTTCACTTCTTTAGCACAGATGGCGGCAAAATTACAGATTAATGTTGTCATTGACGATTTACGGTTGGATAAGCGACAAGTGTCATGTCAACATTCAAAAACAATGAAATGACAAATCAAGACACCGTGAAATGTTGGAGACTTGGCTATTTTCGACTTCTGCGCCATCCATCGACGAATGAAGCCAACGGTATCAATGCAATTACAGTATCAACAACTTTGGTAGAAACAAAATCGAATCTGTGATCACACCAGGGTTTCTATGCATCTTGTCGACACTAAACGGACGAAGCCAAACTCTGTCACCGAACCCGTTCAACAAAGAGCTCACGTCAAAGCTGCAGAAAGTGAAAGTCTTCTATTCAATTCAATTCAATTAAATTCTTTATTACCTATTTGTAGCCCAGCAAAACTTGGATATGGCAAGTCAACAATCTAAATTTTTTAGCCTACTGACTAAATAAAATATGAAGAAGGCATACATTTATAATAAAACAGTTGAGCATACATTTGTACCTAGCAATATGGCAATTCATAAAAAACACATTTCACAACCTATAAATATTAAAATGCATCCAATGCATATTGAAAATTATAGCAACATGAGGATAAGCCAAAGCATGGGGTCGTCTTAAAACCTTGTCGTATTCAGAAACCTGGCCTTCGCATTTCTCACGTCGAGTGGGCTGAAGTCGGAAACCAAAATACTCATAATGGCCTCATCTACCGTAGTCGCGTGATGGGTATAGAGGTAGGTGCAGAGCGTGTTGTGGGCCAGCTGAGACCATAATGCATTAGCTGCCAGCCTGTCCAGAGTCAAAGTCAAAGTCAAAGTCAAAATATACTTTATTGTCAGAAGTTATAAAAACTTATAGACAAAGCTTTTTGGTTTTGGATTAATATTAAAATTGAATTCAATTAATTAATGATAAAGTATAATGGTGATACTCCCCACTATCTGCATATCATCCCAGATGAAGGAACACCACCACTATATGCGCTCCGGGGCGACTTGAAAATTTGATGGTGCATTTGCTATTTCAACTGCAGGAAAAACCCGGAAAAACCTACAGTACCACCATTTGGTCCTTAGCGAATGAGGGAATGAAACAAAACATAATACATGCTCATCCATCATTACACAAGGACTTCTTCATCTCTGCATCTCTCTGCAACTCAAGCTCGGGATTTCCAGTTTATGAACAAATGGAGAGTATGTACATGAAAGCAGAAAAAAATATTAATCAATTTGTGGATGATATAGAAACAATCAATAGCAAAGGAACAAAAAATAATATCAAATTGTACGCTTACTTACTATGCTCGATTCATGATATAAAAATTATGATTTTTAGATATTATCATCATAAAACTCTTGTAGACTATAATAAGCTTTTTCTGATAATAAATTTTTTACATATTTTCTGAAACGATAAAGTGATGTGATACTTTTGATATTTATTGGAAGGTGATTAAACATCTTACATCCATTATAAAATATCGAGTTTTTGATGAGTGTACTTTTAGGAAGTGGAAGTTTGAAATCATTACTCTGTCTGGTATTATGATCGGAAGAACTGCCAATAGTGAACTTTGATTTATGTTTTTGTATCAAACAAACAGTTTCAAGTATGAAAATTGCAATAACTGTGAGAATTTTATGTTTAAGAAAGAGAGGTCGACATGAATCCCGATATCTCGCTTTGCATAAATATCGCAGATTATGCGGTCTCAGCCTATATCCACAGACATAACGCGGCCTAAGAGTGTTGTACTACCATCTCCGACACTGGTACTATCTAGACGAGACACCGGTGTCGCCTTATGCTCCAGTGGATATTGAACCCGTTGTGGAGAATGAGAAGTGCCGAATAGGAACTACTCATTTCCCAACCTCAGACAAATACAAGCTAGTAAGCCTGATGTAGTCTTTCTCGACCATCAAAGTAGGACGATTTTCGTCATTGAGTTTTCAGCTCCTAGTGAAATGAACATCGTCCGAAGTGGAGGAAAAACGGATTAAATTTCGAGAACTACTCTTCGAACTCCACAGGCTTTACCCCAACCATTCTGTCAAAATGGTGGTTCTGATCATTGTGGTACTTGGTGAAATGATGGACACGCTGCTCTCGAATTTTAAAATTATACCGGCTTGCTGTGATGCGGTAGAAATCTCAGTCGGACGAATGCAGATTGCCGATATTCTTGCTCCACTTCGCCTTCTCAGGGTACATGATTTTCGGACCCAGTAATCACTCACCCCACGGACGTGGGGAGAGTTTAATGTGATTAATAACATACCAGATGTATCGGGGCTCTAGTGACAGGGCCTGCTTGGTGAATTCCTGACAGATGCAATATGAATAAATGAATACTCCCTCATAAACACTCATGGGGTGTACCCAAAGTCATAACCTGTGCAGGTAGAGGACGGTTATTATTATTATTTTCGTATTTGGGAAATGGTAAAATTGAGGGCTTTTTGTACTGCCGCTACTACACAACGAGAAATAGCAGAAATAAAAATTCTTGAGATATTTCATTTGAGAAGTGTGAGAAAAAACTTTATGAAGAGATTGAGAAAATGTTATGAAAGACATTTTGACATGTGACCTAGGTGTAATTATTCTATTTTCTTTTATTTTGAATTTGAAAAATCAATCAAATATTCCTCAACTTTGCTTGGAATAAACTTTTTTTTGTTATCTGCATGTTCTCATTACTATTTGCCAACAATTTATCGTCCGCATACTGTTCGCGAACCCCCGATCAAATTACATAACCTAGATGAGTAACTCGCCGCACACGCATTAAAATCTTCCCCCAACGGCAGTGTCGGGCGTTGTTAACAGAAATATTGAGGTTTAATAAAACAGAAATAATGGAAACCCAATATGGAATGGAAACCTGAAATCATGATGGAAGAATCTCCACAGGATTTTGAGAACAGCCGATGCTCTAATTAACATGTTTTTTCACAATTCATTCATTTTACACTTTTCCAATTCGGTTTCCCTTTCTCGATAGTTACGACACTGATAGCTTACCTATGAAATGACATATTTTGATTTACAGCTTCAAATGGTCTTTTACATATTTCACAATGCTTCACCACTGCTTAATAATAAAAACTAACGATAGTTTAACACAAATCAACTCAGAATTTGCCCTTTATTCACGAAAAAACACTTCAATAAGCCAAAGACGAAAAAACAGGGATGTTTTGATATTGTTCTGTCATATTTGACATTCGATATTCCAAATGCAGTGTTGCCGTACTTATCAGACTGTATCGACAACGAAGAATCTTCGTTCGGCTCCCCACAAGCTGCAATGAACGTTTCAATTGCCTTCTTATTGCTATATATTTCATCCAAGACAGTATTTTTGGGTTTTCGTTGCCATAAATATACCCGACAGATATCAAAATCTAGCTGACGTGCTTACTGTATCCTTAAAAAATTGCGACATGGCAATAATGTCATGGTTTGAGGGATAACATTATGAAAAGATGTTACCTTCAGTTCTATTTGAGTATTACTCATCTAAGTTGTGTTACTTGATCGGAGTCGCGAACGGGCAGTTGAAATGGAATTATTCACAGAATATTATACTATCCCAATAATCGAATATACCTTATACTTCAATAAAGTGACATACTGTAATCAATTTATCATTGAATTTGTGTGTAACCCCTTGCCAAAAGCACAGTGTACCTCTTTGGGTTTTAAAATTCTCTAAAACTCATCGCAGCATCCAACGGATCAATTCTTACATGCCCCAAGAAGCCATTGTCAACAATAGGCATGCTTTACGTCTTCTGGTCCCTAATTTATATTCATGGACTTTCCTCTCGCAGTTTATGTTGCGACTCGCTCCAGTTATACCCCTTAAGCATTATTTACTCATGTAGCGTTTATTTCTCTCCCGGGGTCGACGAACGGCCACTATACGTACTGGTTTCATTGCCTGGATTAAGCTCGGAGCTGTATTATTTCATATATGCAGTATTCACAACTGCGTTGGGAAAACTGTTCTTATTGTGGAACAACTTGGATGGTGATTTTAGTGAATGCGAAATTTGGTGATGTGTCTGTCTGATCCGTGATGAAGATCCTGCTATATAATTCGTTTCAATGTGTCGGAAAATAAACTGAATTCAGCCACAAGGAAAATTTATGAATTTCAATAAATTACACACATATCTAATGGGAGAAAGAGGTTATGCATTGCATTCCTTTCGAACTCAGCGCATCATATGACTACCACGCCCAATATTAACAAGATAAAAATATGAAATCATGTATAACTACTGATCAACTAGACCACGTCGTTAGTCAGATACATGCCAGAAAAAGATTGAGCGGTTGTGGTAGTGATGGTAGAGCGTTCGTTTCTCAACCATAAATGCGTGGGTTCAGATCCCAGCACTGTCACCAGGTATCGTGCATGCCATCGACGTAATGATGTAAGAACCTTCCGGCCCACGGGATGGTGAATTTTTTTTCAAATTGAATTGAATGGACTATACGATAATTTTCACTATTTATGAGTTTATTTTCGCGAGTTTTCCCAACTTTTCCATTTATTTGTAGTCATTGTAGTAAATAAATACTATTATCATTATGAAAGGCGCTTGTAAATTCCTTTAGAAACTCATATTGCTGTATGAGTTTTCATTTCATAAGCAAGAAACTGAAAAAAAATATGTTTTTCTACTAGTATTTTTGTTAAATAAAATCACTCATTTTATGCTCAATTGATTGATGTACAGTATCTGCGATTGCTTGAGAACCTCATAACTAAAAAGGCGTTTTGAATACTTGTTACATCACATACATTACATATTACATTACATATAATACTAAAATAATCAAAGAGGTATGCGTGAAGACACTGGGAATTATGGACCAATATAAAGGTCTATTCAAATTCGAGTATATCCATTGGAATCTCGGTAACCGTAAAAAATAGGTGTTTGAATCTAGACAAAGTAGCGTGTTTGAGAGATAAATTATGTGAATTTAAAAAATCGGATATACCTTCTTTAGTTCGAGAGTTACAGAGAAAAAATTGTTTTACTCATGTCTTTTCATTTTGTAAAGATTTTTCAAATCGTTCTGCACATTGCCGTGACCACATTTTGTAAACCATCCAAATATGCGAATAATAATTATAAAAAAGGTATCGTCCTTATAGTCCCATCATCAACTTCTCATTTTCAAATACGGACCTGTATTTTTTATTTTTAGTCACCAAATGGCTATATCCTTTAGGAAGATTAAATTTGAGTTTAGTTTTCAAAATAAATTAGATTTACCTAAGTTTTATTCTCTTCAAGAAAATGGAAAAATACTGGACTGTGGTCTGAGTATAGTTCACGTACAGTGAATGGTCTTCTCAAATCTACAAGGAAGCGAAGTGGTAGTGGTAGTATAGCGTTAGCCTCTCACTCAGGCGGCCTGGTTTCGAACCCTACTGCCTGTCACTGTGGGCTGAAACTTGACCTGAGAATTGCGACGGTAAGGTTTCTGAATAAGCCAAGGTCTTCAATGTTCTTGAAGAAGATCTCATGCATTGGCTTATGCTCATGTAGCTATAGGAGACTCTCACTCTCTGCAGCTTCGACGGGTTTCAACTCGGTGACGGAGTGTAGGTTCGTCCGTTCAGTGTCGTATATGAGACCAAGTTCATCAGCTGCAAGCAGAGAAGGGGATCTGAACTCTTGATGGCTTTACATGCTTCATCCAGTACCATTCTGTTATCGTCCACGGCATCCTCATTATCTGGGGGAGTATGATCGTGGAACAGATGACGCAGGATGCAAGCTCAAATGGCGATGCATCATTTTGTGAGTTTTTACGTCGATTTGTGATGGAATCCAAGCAATGGAATGCAAAATAACTCTTCAACGCAAGAGATGAAATAATATGTCAGATTGGAGTTTTTTTATTTATCAACTACTCAACATTTTTTTTCTCAAAAAACTAAGGTGATTGAACATAAATAAGAAACAGTTGCTACAGTTGACTTATTTCAACCAAACCTAAACCCTTGGCACAAAATTCATGATTCGGTTTCGTCAGCACAAATTCACCTCGATCAATCTTATCCCTGATGAAATGAAAACAAACGACGATATGTCGCTATTCGATGCCTGAGAGGGTTCATCGCAATTTTTTGAGCACTCTGATTGTCATTGAACAATTCAACAGGTTGGGAAACTCCTAATATCTCCGACAATATATTTTTCAAATGAATTTCCTCCTTTGTTGCAAAAACGCGTTGATTTTTAATCCAAGGGGAACATCTTTTTATCATAACCTCAACTGTCATACCTCTTCCCCCGGCCCTTGGTCACTATTACTAAAACAATTTGAATAGGGAAAGTAGTAAGTGTGACACATCATTAAAGAAGTGATTTTATAAGGAATTCAGCCACATCAATTATTGCTACCCTTTCTATTCTGGCGCCCTTTTGCGGGAAAAACAACTGTTCCCTATTCCAAATTTTGATACTTTATTCGCAAGCTGATTTGACATGAATTCGGTGACAACACATTATGGAATTTTTCTAAGGGAAAAAACAAAATAGCGTCTCCAAAATCGCGGACAAGATTTGAAATTATGGTTCTATTTGATTCAAAATTGATAAGTGGTGGTTTTCAGGGTCGGAAATTGTGAATTGTTTGTCAATACAAAAAAACAAGATGGTGACTCCAAGACGGCGGACGAAATTTTTAATTACAATCGGATTTGAATGAAAATTAGTATGTGGTTCAGGGACGGAAATTATGATTTTTTTCAGGGTCGGACACAATCGTGCTTTGAAGAATTCGTTTTCGGCCATAATTGAAAATATCGCCCTCCATATTGTTTTATGAATCGACAAAAAAAATCACAGGTTCCGACCCTGAAAATCCCCACATACTAATTTTCATTCGAATCCGATCATAATTAAAAATTTCGTACGCGATCTTGGAGTCACCATCTTGTTTTTTTTGTATTGACAAACAATTCACAATTTCCGACCCTGAAAACCACCACTTATCAATTTTGAATAAAATCGGACCACAATTTTAAATCTTGTCCGCTCTTTTGTTTTTCCCTTGGAAAAATACCATAATCCATTGTCACCGGATCCCTGTCCTATTAGCTTGCGAATGAATATCAAAATTTGGAATAGGGAACAGTTGTATTCCCCGCCAAAGGGCGCCAATATAGAAAGTTAGGTAGCAAAAATTGACATGGCTGATATCCTTATAAAATTACCTTTTTAATGATGTAACACACTTACTACTTTCCCTATTCAAATTTTTTGGATGATAGTGGCCAAGAGGTGGGGGGAGAGGTATGACAGTTGTGGTTATGATAGGAAGATGCCCCCCTTGGATTAAAAATCGATGTGTTTTGCATTTTATTCACAATACATGTGTTTTTAAGATATTCGATCTGTTTCGTTTACGGTGCCTCACCCTGTATATTCATCTTCACAGGTAGACATCGCAACTGCACACTGTTTTTTGCATTCCCAGGAAATAGCACCATTTGCAGAAGACCCCGCAAAATCCTTACGAAAAATGGCTCTCTGCTAAATTCGCTAAAACTTTGCAGAAAGATAGTATTCGGTATCCTGATCAAAAGCCCCATTGGGCGCAACCCTTCATTTTAAAGCTTTTATATTATATATGTATAAATACATTACACTACACCCCTCCCTCACTCATGCACCCCCTCCCTTCATTGATGCCCCAGTACAGATTTTCAAGGATACAGATTTTTCAAATGTTTTTATTTCAATTTTATTTTGAACGGTTTGACGTACAAATTTAAAAAAAATGTTTGGAGGGTTTCACCAATACTACTTTTTGGAATAAAACACATTGTTATTGCTCGAAAGATGGCGCGGGGGCACATAAACTAAAAAATTTTAAATGGCATTGGGGTCATGTGTCACATCGTTGAAAAGATAATTCAGTTCTATTTTCAACCATCTAAGTTTTTCGGATTTTCGTCAATACGTTTTTTCTCAATATGCATTTGAAATGTCAGAATAAGTGCGGATCTGGCGTTCCAAATTCCTTTTCTTACCTGGACACGATACTTTTGAATGGTTTGATGTGAAATAACGGAATAGAAAGTGTTTTTGGATGGAAGGGTATTCTAAAAATTATCAAATTAAAAGCCGCACTGTATATATATATATATATATATATATATATATATATATATATATATATATATATATATATATATATATATATATATATATATATATATATATATATATATATATATATATATGTAAAATACTTGTTTCAAGGAGCAAATAATGTCCAAGTGACTGTAAAACAGTCGATAACAATCCTTTAGGAAGTGACTATAACTTTGTATAGTATGTATGGCATGTGTCCGACAGAAAACAACTACTTCTCTGGCTAATACCGCGACAGATATTGAATTATATCTGTCAGACACATGTGCAAAGATCCTTACTTTGAAGGAACAACTTTGCAAGAGCTCTCTGAACAAACAGCAGGACTTCACCCGATTCAAACGGAAAACCAACTACAGACCGGTTTCGGAATGTTGTCCCTCATCAGTGCAGTCCAGGTTATCACAAATTGTATACACGCGACGTCTCGCTGCCCGTCACCGTCCGCCGAGATGAATACTGCAATTGCTTACAGGATTCACCTTGACGACAGATTAGAGAGCACTCCAGAAGGACATTTCGGATACGAAATGGTATATGTAAAATACTTGTTTCAAGGAGCAAATAATGTCCAAGTGACTGTAAAACAGTCGATAACAATCCTTTAGGAAGTGACTATAACTTTGTATAGTATGTATGGCATGTGTCCGACAGAAAACAACTACTTCTCTGGCTAATACCGCGACAGATATTGAATTATATCTGTCAGACACATGTGCAAAGATCCTTACTTTGAAGGAACAACTTTGCAAGAGCTCTCTGAACAAACAGCAGGACTTCACCCGATTCAAACGGAAAACCAACTACAGACCGGTTTCGGAATGTTGTCCCTCATCAGTGCAGTCCAGGTTATCACAAATTGTATACACGCGACGTCTCGCTGCCCGTCACCGTCCGCCGAGATGAATACTGCAATTGCTTACAGGATTCACCTTGACGACAGATTAGAGAGCACTCCAGAAGGACATTTCGGATACGAAATGGTATATGTAAAATACTTGTTTCAAGGAGCAAATAATGTCCAAGTGACTGTAAAACAGTCGATAACAATCCTTTAGGAAGTGACTATAACTTTGTATAGTATGTATGGCATGTGTCCGACAGAAAACAACTACTTCTCTGGCTAATACCGCGACAGATATTGAATTATATCTGTCAGACACATGTGCAAAGATCCTTACTTTGAAGGAACAACTTTGCAAGAGCTCTCTGAACAAACAGCAGGACTTCACCCGATTCAAACGGAAAACCAACTACAGACCGGTTTCGGAATGTTGTCCCTCATCAGTGCAGTCCAGGTTATCACAAATTGTATACACGCGACGTCTCGCTGCCCGTCACCGTCCGCCGAGATGAATACTGCAATTGCTTACAGGATTCACCTTGACGACAGATTAGAGAGCACTCCAGAAGGACATTTCGGATACGAAATGGTATATGTAAAATACTTGTTTCAAGGAGCAAATAATGTCCAAGTGACTGTAAAACAGTCGATAACAATCCTTTAGGAAGTGACTATAACTTTGTATAGTATGTATGGCATGTGTCCGACAGAAAACAACTACTTCTCTGGCTAATACCGCGACAGATATTGAATTATATCTGTCAGACACATGTGCAAAGATCCTTACTTTGAAGGAACAACTTTGCAAGAGCTCTCTGAACAAACAGCAGGACTTCACCCGATTCAAACGGAAAACCAACTACAGACCGGTTTCGGAATGTTGTCCCTCATCAGTGCAGTCCAGGTTATCACAAATTGTATACACGCGACGTCTCGCTGCCCGTCACCGTCCGCCGAGATGAATACTGCAATTGCTTACAGGATTCACCTTGACGACAGATTAGAGAGCACTCCAGAAGGACATTTCGGATACGAAATGGTATATGTAAAATACTTGTTTCAAGGAGCAAATAATGTCCAAGTGACTGTAAAACAGTCGATAACAATCCTTTAGGAAGTGACTATAACTTTGTATAGTATGTATGGCATGTGTCCGACAGAAAACAACTACTTCTCTGGCTAATACCGCGACAGATATTGAATTATATCTGTCAGACACATGTGCAAAGATCCTTACTTTGAAGGAACAACTTTGCAAGAGCTCTCTGAACAAACAGCAGGACTTCACCCGATTCAAACGGAAAACCAACTACAGACCGGTTTCGGAATGTTGTCCCTCATCAGTGCAGTCCAGGTTATCACAAATTGTATACACGCGACGTCTCGCTGCCCGTCACCGTCCGCCGAGATGAATACTGCAATTGCTTACAGGATTCACCTTGACGACAGATTAGAGAGCACTCCAGAAGGACATTTCGGATACGAAATGGTATATGTAAAATACTTGTTTCAAGGAGCAAATAATGTCCAAGTGACTGTAAAACAGTCGATAACAATCCTTTAGGAAGTGACTATAACTTTGTATAGTATGTATGGCATGTGTCCGACAGAAAACAACTACTTCTCTGGCTAATACCGCGACAGATATTGAATTATATCTGTCAGACACATGTGCAAAGATCCTTACTTTGAAGGAACAACTTTGCAAGAGCTCTCTGAACAAACAGCAGGACTTCACCCGATTCAAACGGAAAACCAACTACAGACCGGTTTCGGAATGTTGTCCCTCATCAGTGCAGTCCAGGTTATCACAAATTGTATACACGCGACGTCTCGCTGCCCGTCACCGTCCGCCGAGATGAATACTGCAATTGCTTACAGGATTCACCTTGACGACAGATTAGAGAGCACTCCAGAAGGACATTTCGGATACGAAATGGTATATGTAAAATACTTGTTTCAAGGAGCAAATAATGTCCAAGTGACTGTAAAACAGTCGATAACAATCCTTTAGGAAGTGACTATAACTTTGTATAGTATGTATGGCATGTGTCCGACAGAAAACAACTACTTCTCTGGCTAATACCGCGACAGATATTGAATTATATCTGTCAGACACATGTGCAAAGATCCTTACTTTGAAGGAACAACTTTGCAAGAGCTCTCTGAACAAACAGCAGGACTTCACCCGATTCAAACGGAAAACCAACTACAGACCGGTTTCGGAATGTTGTCCCTCATCAGTGCAGTCCAGGTTATCACAAATTGTATACACGCGACGTCTCGCTGCCCGTCACCGTCCGCCGAGATGAATACTGCAATTGCTTACAGGATTCACCTTGACGACAGATTAGAGAGCACTCCAGAAGGACATTTCGGATACGAAATGGTATATGTAAAATACTTGTTTCAAGGAGCAAATAATGTCCAAGTGACTGTAAAACAGTCGATAACAATCCTTTAGGAAGTGACTATAACTTTGTATAGTATGTATGGCATGTGTCCGACAGAAAACAACTACTTCTCTGGCTAATACCGCGACAGATATTGAATTATATCTGTCAGACACATGTGCAAAGATCCTTACTTTGAAGGAACAACTTTGCAAGAGCTCTCTGAACAAACAGCAGGACTTCACCCGATTCAAACGGAAAACCAACTACAGACCGGTTTCGGAATGTTGTCCCTCATCAGTGCAGTCCAGGTTATCACAAATTGTATACACGCGACGTCTCGCTGCCCGTCACCGTCCGCCGAGATGAATACTGCAATTGCTTACAGGATTCACCTTGACGACAGATTAGAGAGCACTCCAGAAGGACATTTCGGATACGAAATGGTATATGTAAAATACTTGTTTCAAGGAGCAAATAATGTCCAAGTGACTGTAAAACAGTCGATAACAATCCTTTAGGAAGTGACTATAACTTTGTATAGTATGTATGGCATGTGTCCGACAGAAAACAACTACTTCTCTGGCTAATACCGCGACAGATATTGAATTATATCTGTCAGAGTCACTTCCTAAAGGATTGTTATCGACTGTTTTACAGTCACTTGGACATATATATATATATATATATATATATATATATATATATATATATATATATATATATATATATATGTATACATTAAGCACAGCCCTCCCTAACCCCCCGCACCTCCACCCCATCTTTTATGAATGCCCCATTACACAATTGCAAGGTTAAAGATTTTTCAATTAGTTTAATGAAATCTTTCATGTGTATACTATGTAATAGTATGTAGATATACCGGGTGGCTACGGAAGTATTGCCTACGGAATATCTTAGTTTTTGTATGAAGTAGTTTTGTGAAATTTGGAGCGTCGATATAATGACATGAGAGCTAGAATTTGAGCATATTGACATGTCGAAGTTAACTTCCGGTCTGACCGGAAGTAACATCAACTTTCTTATTTTAAATGGAAACCCTATTTTTTTTCTTTTCGCTTAATTCAGCATTCAATTCCCTTTCTAATGACATATCACAAGTTGGTATCTAACCAGAAACTAGATCAGAAAAAAAATATTATTGAAATTCACCGAGTAGGCCGTGGAAGCAAAATGAAAGCCAAAAATTGAAAAGTTGGCTATGGAAACCATACGTCACTTGTTAACAGTTGCTACTACTGTGATATTTTATTTTCATTCGTCGGCGTTATAAAAAGCCGCCAAAAAAATATTGGAAAAATTGGGAAAAAAACAATACTCTGTAGGTCCATAACTTAAATAGGAACATACAACTTTTTCTTGACTGTACTATTCAGCATAACCATTCCTTTCTAATGATATAATAGAAAGTAATTTTTTGAAATGAAATACCAAAAAATCCAATTATTATTATTCAAATAACAAAAAAAAAGATTTATCGAAAAAAAAAATTCAAATTGATAGGATTAAAGATAAAATAAATTCAAAACAAATGTTCGAAATGCATTCCCTCAGCGTCAATACATTTATTGACACTGGTGATATTTTCAGGTAAAACGTTGCTCAACATTTGGGGCGTGATATCTTGGAAAGCTCTACGAATTTTTACTTTTAGCTCATGTAGAGTTGTAGGCTGTGTGGAATACACCCTATTTTTAAGATGCCCCCATAGAAAAAAGTCGCACGGAGTAAGATCAGGTGACCTTGGTGGCCACCTGACTGGACCATGGGTTGTTGTCTCTCTTGAAAGCGATTTTGAAGATAATTTCTCGCTATTCTTGAATTATGCGGAGGGGCGCCATCTTGCTGGAAGTACATTCTCTCAGTTATTTCCGCTGGTAGGTTGTTAATGAATTCCGAAATTTCATTCGTTAAAAAATTAAAGTATCTCTCTCCGGTTAGTTGGCCTTGAAAAAGAATGGGGCCAACAATATGAGTTCCAACTATTCCTGCCCAAACATTCACACCAAATCTCTCCTGGAAGCCACCTTGTCAAAACCGGTGCTCGTTTTCTATCGCCCAGTACCTGAAACAAAAGACCGTTCACACTTTTAGCACTTTACACTTCGACTATCGACAATAATCCAAATAAAGTACAGTACCTACCTTGTATTATTCCTGTTAAATAATCCATTGTTGGTAAATCTTGACTCGTCCGTAAACAAGATATAATAGTTAAATAGGTGATTCTCAGCATTTTGTCGAAGAAACCAATTACAATATTCCAGGCGCCTTTCACCGTCATTTTCATACAAATGTTGATGCAACTGATACTTGAAGGATTTAAATCGATGTTTTTTCAAAATTTTCCTAGCAGAGTCCTTACTTATAGCTACTTCGGCGCCAATCTGCCTTGAGGAAATCATATTGTACTAAAGCTAATACATTAATTTCAGTTTCCTCATTAATAACAAATGCTTCTTGGTCTTCGTGAACATCAGGCTTAGTTCTTATAGTCTAGTCAACAAGTGCCATTTAGACCAACTTTTTTCAGCAGTCTCCGAAAATTATGATTGAGGTGTCATTCGATTCGGAATGACATCCAGATGATTTTTGAAAAAAATGAAGTTCCGCATGAAAAAATTGTAAAAGTTATTAACAATTAACTAAAAAAAAAAAGATGGCTTTAGTATTTTGTAAATATCTCAAAAACTAATTAAAATTTTTTAAATCTAAAAAAAGATTCAAAAAGAGGAGGAAATTTCCTAAAAAAAAGCTCAATTCCCGGAATTGTAGCATCAATATTTATAATTTTCCCAGAGGGATGAAAATACGGCCGAAAACGGGTACTCTGGCTCGGGCAAGCCACACCCACTTTGGACACTTTAACAATAAAAATTATTTAAAAATACTAAATATGAAAATAAAAAATTGGAAAAATTCAGGCACTAACTGAATAGATTAATGAACAATAATCCGCTTGAAAAAAATTTTTATCACAATTTTTCAATTAGTTAATCAATAGTTAATTAATAATTTTTTTCTGCTTGAACATGAACATTGCAAGTGTGATAATTGTTAAACTATAAATTTAAGATTTTTTTCCTCTTTTGGAACAATTCTTGAAAGGCTTCAGAATAGAACCCCGTTGGAAAAATTAAAAAGTTTTCAGTTTTTTATTAACAATTTTCGTTGTTGCAAAATTAAATACTTAAATTAATCATTGAAAAAAAATTTTTTTTTCAAATATTATCAATAATCCGTTTTTATGTTATCAGGAACTACATAGAAATAATTTTTTTAAATTTTTATCTCTAATTGTTTAAAAAATTGTTATAAACAAATGCGTTGTTTATAAGATAATTGAAAATTTTTTTATGGAATTTCAATCTTTGATACAAATAATGATTTTTAAAAGAAAAATTGTTCCTTAAAACAATTTTTTTATTGCTTGAAAACGCATTTGTTAATTAACAATTATTTTCTCCCGCTTCTAATTAATATTAAGGAACCATTTTTTTTTTTTAAATCATTATTTGTCTTTCTTTCTGATATAAAAAAAAATTCCATTTTATTTAATTTTTCATTGTTTATGCAATAAACAATTTGTTATAAACAAATAAATTTTTACCTTATATTTTTTTTTTCTATTCTAATTTCTGTCACAAAAACAGACATGATTTCTTTTCTTTTTTAAAATTTTTTTTTTTATTTTTTATTTAATTTTTAAATATAAGTTCTCTCTAACTTCGTCATTCTTACCTGGTCTTCATCCTTAAAATTATTATAATTTACAAACTAATGGAGATACGATGAAAATACTCAAGACTTATTTATTCTCCATTACATAAAAAACAAATTTAGCAGAAAAGTTTAGTTGTTACTTATTTATTTATTGAATTTATAGCAATTGTTGTAAAAATGTTGAGTAATGAACAATAATTGATAAGATACTTGAATGAAGTAGTCATATTTTTAATAGTTGATAAGATTTTTAAGCATTAAAACAAAAAAAAAATTTTTCCCTAAGTATTTTTCAACAACAATTGCTATAAATTCAATAAATAAATAAGTAACAACTAAACTTTTCTGCTAAATTTGTTTTTTATGTAATGGAGAATAAATAAGTCTTAAGTATTTTCATCGTATCTCCATTAGTTTGTAAATTATAATAATTTTAAGGATGAAGACCAGGTAAGAATGACGAAATTAGAGAGAACTTATATTTAAAAATTAAATGAAAAATAATAAAAAAAATTTTAAAAAAGAAAAAAAATCATGTCTGTTTTTGTGACAGAAATTAGAATAGAAAAAAAATATAAGGTAAAAATTTATTTGTTTATAACAAATTGTTTATTGCATAAACAATGAAAAATTAAATAAAATGGAATTTTTTTTTTATATCAGAAAGAAAGACAAATAATGATTTAAAAAAAAAAATTGTTCCTTAATATTAATTAGAAGCGGGAGAAAATAATTGTTAATTAACAAATGCGTTTTCAAGCAATAAAAAAATTTTTTTAAGGAACCATTTTTTTTTAAAAATCATTATTTGTATCAAAGATTGAAATTCCATAAAAAAATTTTCAATTATCTTATAAACAACGCATTTGTTTATAACAATTTTTTAAACAATTAGAGATAAAAATTTAAAAAAATTATTTCTATGTAGTTCCTGATAACATAAAAACGGATTATTGATAATATTTAAAAAAAAAATTTTTTTTCAATGATTAATTTAAGTATTTAATTTTGCAACAACGAAAATTGTTAATAAAAAACTGAAAAATAAAAACTTTTTAATTTTTCCAACGGGCTTCTATTCTGAAGCCTTTCAAGAATTGCTCCAAAAGAGGAAAAAAATCTTAAACTTATAGTTTAACAATTATCACACTTGCAATGTTCATGTTCAAGCAGAAAAAAATTATTAATTAACTATTGATTAACTAATTGAAAAATTGTGATAAAAATTTTTTTCAAGCGGATTATCGTTCATTAATCTATTCAGTTAGTGCCTGAATTTTTCCAATTTTTTATTTTCATATTTAGTATTTTAAAATAATTTTTATTGTTAAAGTGTCCAAAGTGGGTGTGGCTTGCCCGAGCCAGAGTACCCGTTTTCGGCCGTATTTTCATCCCTCTGGGAAAATTATAAATATTGATGCTACAATTCCGGGAATTGAGCTTTTTTTTAGGAAATTTCCTCCTCTTTTTGAATCTTTTTTTAGATTTAAAAAATTTTAATTAGTTTTTGAGATATTTACAAAATACTAAAGCCATCTTTTTTATTTTAGTTAATTGTTAATAACTTTTACAATTTTTTCATGCGGAACTTCATTTTTTTCAAAAATCATCTGGATGTCATTCCGAATCGAATGACACCTCAATCATAATTTTCGGAGACTGCTGAAAAAAGTTGGTCTAAATGGCACTTGTTGACTAGACTATTAATACTTTCTTGACGGTTGCTGCCTCCCTGGATATCGCTCTAAATACAATCGTTCAGCGGCATAAGAATTTTTTAAACATTCACCATAAATGAGAAGCATGTCAATTTGTTCGGTTCGTGAATAACGGGGCATTTTTTGAATATTCCACTAACTGATTTCGATTTCCAAACCCTTTTAAAATGGCAAAATCAAAAACACTACTTCGAACGTCAAAATAATATGGATAGCAGCGTTCGTGAGAGCTCTCGTTTCTGTTTTGTTTCATTCCAAAATACATCTTAATCAGCTTACTTGTTAATATTTTGCTTCGAATGATTATTGCAATGGAATGATTATTCTGAATAGCACAAACATCGTCCATAGGTAGATATTAGAATATCTATGGACGATGGCACAGACCAAGTACGTTTATGTTCCTATTCAACCTAGAACCTACAGGATATAATTTATCATTCCACATTATTTTTAATGTTATTTTTGCGTATGGCGATAATCTGTTTTGTTATTTGAAGAATAATATTTGGATTTTTTGGTATTTTATTTCAAAAATTTACTTTCTATTATATCATTAGAAAGGAATGGTTATGCTGAATAGTACAGGCAAGAAAAAGTTGTATGTTCCTATTTAAGTTATGGACCTACAGAGTATTGTTTTTTTCCCAATTTTTCCAATATTTTTTTGGCGGCTTTTTATAACGCCGACGAATGAAAATAAAATATCACAGTAGTAGCAACTGTTATCAAGTGACGTATGGTTTCCATAGCCAACTTTTCAATTTTTGGCTTTCATTTTGCTTCCACGGCCTACTCGGTGAATGTCAATAATAATTTTTTTCTGATCTAGTTTCTGGTTAGATACCAACTTGTGATATGTCATTAGAAAGGGAATTGAATGCTGAATTAAGCGAAAAGAAAAAAAAATGGGGTTTCCATTTAAAATAAGAAAGTTGATGTTACTTCCGGTCAGACCGGAAGTTAACTTCGACATGTCAATATGCTCAAATTCTAGCTCTTATGTCATTATATCGACGCTCCAAATTTCACAAATCTACTTCATACAATAACTGAGATATTCCGTAGGCAATACTTCCGTAGCCACCCGGTATATATTTTAGGTCAGGATAGTAGATCAGGTTATCGGCGCTCTTTTGCAACTTTTTTTTGGGTTTGTGCAACAGTCCTTTTGAGCATAGTACATGCCGTACAGTACCTTGCCTTAATCATCTGTGTCACACACCTTGTCTTAAGTGGCTGGGTTCACAGACCTTGCCTTAAGGTATGGTTTCGTTTGAGCATCTGGCGGTAGCGTCTGGCGGTAGCGGCTGGCGGTAGCGGCTGGCGGTAGCGGCTGGCGGTAGCGGCTGGCGGTAGCGGCTGGCGGCAGCTGCTGGCGGTTGTGGCTGTGTGGTTTTGTTTATGCCTCCACAGTCTACGAAAATATCAACAGTTGACTGAGATATTGCATATAGTGACGATAAATGTAAAACAGATCACTGCTTCTCTCATAATGGAGGACGAAGAGAAAGAGGAACTTTTAATTTTGTTAAAAAAGCGCAATCACATCCACAAAAACGTCGAACAGAAGGTTACCAGAGCGTGCTGATAAATAAACATCTAAATTTGATATTCTTTCAAGCCTAAGTCTGCCACAAACTATAGCCTGATCTTTTGGTACTCAACGAGTATAGATTTTTCACTTCCAATTAGTGCACATTTTCAAGTTCTTCCCTTTTTCCAATATCTGACTTCTAGAGCTGTTGCGAGCCCTAAGCATTGAGCATTTTCAATGGTAAAATAGTCACGAGCACAGAGCACCTTAAGAAAGTTATTAGAAATTTGGAGCACTAAGAGGTTCTGAATAGGTTTAAGTTCTGTTTTCATTGTTAACGTTCCCAGAGGTGGGGTAACCTCTGGGAAAATATATTTATTTCATCCTTCAACCTTTCTGTCAATTTATTTTATTCTAAAATTTTCATTCGTCCTCGAAATGTGTCAAGTACTCTCCACAATCTACATTGCTGTATGGTATTTGTGTGGCATCTGTATTATTCTTTTTGTCAGTCTTCTTTTTGTTTTCTTCCTTGTCGAGGCCTTTCCCTTCTGGGGGATTGCTTCTTGTTAGTAAATATTTCTTCTTTTTTTTGGTGTGTCAAGCCGTCCACTTTTTGGTAGTTTTATATAATATACTTACTTTGAACCTCATTTGTTTCATTCCCACCCATTAACTAATTATTTCAAAATGTATCAACTTGCCTATCAGCTGGTCCAAATACACTACTCGTAGGTGGACAGGATTGAAGGTTATCATCTATCTCCACGATTTTCAAATGCTTTGATTTCTTTCCAACGCATATCATTTTAACCGGTTCATCCGTTTCATTAGACTGCTTTATGCAAATTGACAAGCACGTGTCTATTGTTAACAATCCTTTGTTATATAGTTACAGAGAGTTACACAATAAACTTCCGTGCTATCTTTAGAATGATTAGAAGCCACTCAAATGATGAACAAAGTAACCAAATTCTACAATATATTTCAAAAACTGTCTTTCCGAACTGACAACCCACTACTGGATCATTAGCATTCATAGTACACCACACGAAATGCATGAAACGATATGCAGTTTGTGTTTCAGAAAATATACCTACCCCTTGACCCAACAGTTTAAACCAACTCTAAAAGCCAGTTATCGCAATGCCTGTTAGGTAACGAGTGGACTTTCCATGAATTCACTTCACTCTAAACTCTCGGAAACCCATTGTACTGCTACCTAAATATTAACTGGGCGAAGCGGATGCCCTTTCAGTTTATTATAGCTTGTGGAATATACGAGTGGAAAAGTTACTTCAAGATCTGTCTTACTCTTTGCGAACTGAATCTCCTTTCATCATAGAAATAGAGAGTTCGAGCGTTTGTTATAAGTAAACACTTTATCAGATTCAATAATATTCAAATTAACGTACTGTTACGTGTTGCTAAATAATAGGCCGAGCACACTACTAAACTGTTTATTTTCTAACTTCACTATAAACAATCATACAACACTTCACTGACTAATAAAACACTTACATCTATACAACAATACAACTAGCCAAATATTCCAAACACTTCTGCTTATAACTTTCTAATCTTAAATAATTCTCTTCATAAAAAACTTCCTTCCCAGTCAAACGTCTCCGTTTATATAGGTACTCATCGTGTAGACTGGAATAATCGCGATGTTACGAGAATACTCAAAACGGAGAACTTCTACACATTTCCAGGAATTGAGCGATGACGCGGCAGCTCCGTTATCTAGACTATTCATGCAGTACAGAAAACGATCCATCCAAATAAACACTTCTTGGAACTGATTTATCGATGAGGCGCCAGCGGAATGGACTCATCGGCGCAGCTAGGGGGCTTTTATCAATCTCGTAACAGTATCTATCAATCTTCAACTTACTAATACTCTGATATAGAGATCGTAGAAGAAAATAAACAAGTTGAATAGGCTATAAAAATAATATTTGCGAAAATATACCAAATTGTAAAAGTACCAACCGTTGGAATATCCAAGAAATTCTAAACTCTGTTGAATTAATGAAAACGCAATCAGAGCGAGAGAAATATTTACTGATGAATTATTCATTTAACAGTTGCGCTGTTATCAGATGATGAATCTTTCAATTATAATGAATGAATAATTATGGAGAAGACAATGCACCAGGAAAAAGCTTACTTACAACAAATCTCTGAAGAAACTCAATCAACTAAGACAATCACAGGTTAATTGAAGAACTGCTGTTCTCTGCACAGAAAATCCAGCATAGCGATAGTCGGTTCGAGCCCGATGTAGGTACAAGAGATTGTTTCCCAAATACTTTATATCGGATCGATAGGCGACCACATGCCTTGTTGAAAAGAAAGTGTATTGTGAGTTGTCAACATACCAATCTCGTCTGGTGCTAGCTTGGAGTGCACCGACCACCCGAGGTGGTGCTGTGGGTTTTCCGGGTTTAAAACATCAGTAAGTCGCCCCGGAGCGCCACGGCAAATAATAATAATAGCCGTCCTCTACCCGCACAGGCTATGCCTTTGGGTACACTCAACGAGTTTTTATAAGGGATTATTATTATTATTATTATTATATTAAAGCATAATATTCTTAAATTATTAAACAAGACTTCAGTTCAGTTGTTCACGTTTCTCTAATATCAATACATGAATCACCTAAGACTGATAAATTTAGGAGGTGGTGAATGATTTTTTTTCATTTCTATCAAACTATACGGGTACGTTCTGCATATTTTATAATAATGATAATAATAAAAATATGTTTTGGCACTGTGGTACAAACTGTACATATGATACGCCAATAATTAGTGAAATATAAAAAATATTATTACAGACTGATATGTATGAATAAAATACAATACAATAAGATAACATATGAAATATTAAAATTAATGTCGTATATAATAATATATTTAATAGTCGTGCATGTAGCTAATGGCCTAGTAAAAATATGGACGAACGTCAAAGATAAGTATTAATAGAAATTAGAATAAAAGAAAAGGAAAAAAAAACAGTGCTCATCGTGAATCATCATCCAGGAATTCATCACAACTATAGTAACACTTTTGCAGCAGCAATTGCTTCACTCTGCCAAGAATCATTTTATCAGAGATAATTTGCTTGATCTGTTCTGGTAATTTATTATACAGATTCATAGCATTATTGTATATAGGGGACTTTTCATATTTTGTTGACCTATGACTAGGAAAAGGCAAAAGATCACCATGACGGGTATTGTAGCTGTGCGTCGTTCCATTTGTTTAAAATATTCTATGTTAGATCTAGCTAATCCTATACACTTGAAAACATCGGAAATGATCTTGAGGATGCAGTCAAAATACTGGGCTGGTTTAAAGAATACTCTTTGTCATTTGGTCGAGCTTTCGAGAATGTTTATTCTCTCTATCAAGACATCTACAAAATTTAAAAAAGTTGCACAAATTGCAAATAGGTAAAAAAACAGTACTTACTGTAAACTTGAGGTTTATAGTAAAAGTCAAGCGTGAAAGTGAAACATGGAATTATCTTATCATGATTGGAGAAAATATATATATAGATGGGGCGGATAATAATTATTCCCTAATGAATACTGGTTTACAGCTGTCTCTATGTTCCATGTTCCATACTAAAAATCAGTCTACCTAATAATGCGCTTTTGTGCTACAAATACTCTGTTAAATTCATTACTGGAACCCCATGCAGTGATATTGAGATTTGTTTAGTTTGTTGCAAACATCTTTTATTTGTTGATCCCATGATGAGTTTTCATCCAAGTAAGTTCCTAAAAATTTAACCTCACTACTCTTCTTGATTTCGTCATCTGGAACATTACTTCTCCTATTATAGAAATTGACTAATACGGTTTTCGAAGAGTTTAAAATTAATCTGTTACGTTGACACCAGGAGCTAAATCGGTCGATAATGCATTTTACCTTGATGAACAGTTCATCAATATTTCCCCCTGTAACTGTGATAGGGGTGTCGTCCGCAAACATAGAAAGGTGACAGTCTTCTAGATATTCTGACAAATCATTTGCATACAACAAAAAAAAGCAATATCCTCAGCACTGACCCCTGTGGGACTCCAAGCTTAACATCATTGCAACTTGATCTAAATTTTTCACATTTTACAGTCATGATACGCCATTCGAGGTAGGATTCATCCATTTCACCAAGTTTTTTGGGAAGCTAAGTTGGTATAATTTTGCAATTTTTATTGTTTCTATATTGACGACTCATCTAGTCCAGTAGACTTATTATATTTCAATATTTTTAGTGAATAGAATAGAATAGAATAGAATAGAATTTATTTGAACAAGTTACAAATATGTTTTTGGCAAGTCAATTATGTACAAAATGTTAATTAAAATTCGTTAAAGTATACATCTAATATATCACAAACAGATATACACAAATTTTCACAATCTAAAACAAGAACATAAATTGTTGTCGAATAAAATACAAAAAAGTAAATACTTTACTACGTTTCATTTTCGAAATGTGTGTAGCACGTCAAAAATACATATTAGAAAAGAAAACACATAAATGGATGAAAAAGATTCCAAGAAATACGAAAAGCTGGCATCAACCACCATATCATATAATTTTGGGAACCAGTTTATATTATTTAACCTTGTTTTAAATTCCTTTATATTTTCAGGATTTAACTGACGCTCAGATATTTTGTTTTTTCATTTTCATCCTTAATGTACTCACTACTTGTCTGAAACATAAGAATATGCGACAGATAGGCTCAGATATACCAGTATGAAGACTTGAAAATGATGCAGCATAACAAAGTATTCCCCAGATATAGACGATAAATCCTGAAAAAGCCAAAGTCTTGATGTCAAAATTTCTGATGATGCATAACTTCAACTTTGTAAATATAATTGTTTGTCAATTGAAATTGACATTAAGGTGTAGAATGGTCATTGTTCAGCGACGTTCTATCCATTCTGGGACCTTTCTTTGCCGATTCCACAATAACAGGCCAACGGATTCTGGTACAATATTTGTATTCTTTTACTTATGAAGAAACTTTGGATGATGAAAAACCTTCATGTAGGAAGTGCAACAAGAGAAGATAGTGCAAGAAGTCTCTATCGATTTGTAAATTTCCTTAATTTTCGTGGACGATTAAATATTATTCTCCAAAAGAATTATTGATACGGCCATTAAATCCATTAAAGAAGGGATGGATATGAGTAACTATGCAGAAGAAAGTGAGCCCTTGGTCGATAAAATCTATATGCATTGTCCACTCGCAGCGAGACCACCGATATTGGACTCTACGCGGCTTACAGTTGACACTCTTACGCAGATATGTGGCAAAAGTGTAATTACTCTTGTGTGTCACTGATTACATCAAAAATACTTGTGGACAAAGTGGTACATGCTCTTTCTACTAGTCCTGCTCATAGATTTAATACACCTTTTATCACCGCTGCTGAATGTATTTAAACTAAAATGTAGAATCTAATTACCTACGTTACATTTTCTAAAATTTTCAAGCTTGTTAATAAGAACAAATGTAAAAAAAACAAATAAAAATGTAACAAATACCAACCATCTGAAATTAGGTCATGATAATTACAAAACAATCGAAACTATCTGATTGATCATCACCTTAAAAAAATTGGTTTATTCACAATGTGAAATAATTATGATAGAAACAAATCAAAATAAAATAATCCCACTGATCTATTCGTTAAAAAAATATATGGGTGTGTATGTTCACAAATCTTGATTTTGTAAATAACTAAGATAACTCTAAGGATTTTGTTAAATTAGACACAGGAAGTATTTCTCTTGGATTTACTCGGGATTTATAGATATGGGGTGGGTTACGGCATGTTTCAGAAAAATAAGTTGGCTGAATTTGTTATGATCCTAATCGTTCTTTTCTGAAGTTTGAAAATCTTTATAGCTCCAGTGAAGTTGCCCCAATGAATGGTACCATAACTGATGCGAGAGTGGAAAAGGAAGAAATATGTTTTTTTGAGTGTATCATAGCTGATGATAGTCTCCAGTTGACGTAAAATGAACAATGTGCTACATAACCTACTTCCTAATTGTTTGACGTGATCATTCCAAGAGAGACTGCTGTCCTTATCGACTCCAAGTAATTCAACACAGTTTCTATCCGTCGTAGTAGTTCTAGTTGAGAAATTGTATTGAGTTTTGTCAGAATTCAATTTGAGTTCGTCTGCCTTACTTTTCATCTCTTCAGATACTCTCACAAGTTCTTATCGGAGTAAATGAAAGAAGAACTTATTCGTCGGCAAACGGAACATATTTACGTGGATTCATGAAACAACTGATATCATTCACATGGATGACAAACAAGACAAGACCCCAAGACTGATCCTTGAGAAACACCATGCTTAAAAGTTTTTGAATTCGAAATAGAACTCTGGGTTGTAACAAAAGACAGTAAAATGTCATGAAAGACACTGGGGAAGGTCACAGACTGTAATTGCTGAGTGTTGTCCTAGTTTATTATCCTCGACTACATCGTTAACGACTATTGAAACAGCCTGCGTCGTAGGAAAGCCAATTATAGATATTGTTATTATAGAAAATGGACGGTAACTGATTACAAATGAAATATCACATCATTCATTAGTATGAAATAACTCATGATAGTTTGCGTCAAAAAATATGCTGGTGTTAAATATAAGATTTATTAGATTAGATGTTAGAGGTTTTCCTAATTATTTCACCATTGAGTTCATTACGTCCAAACACTTATAGTCTTTCAAAGATCTTGTCACTTCCAAATCGCCATCTTTCGTCACTGAAACTAAAAATGAAGAACTACTAGGTGCAGAGAAGTTCTTGAACAATTTCTACTAAGGAATCTTCAAAAGTATCGGGAGATATATGGCTGGTATACTGGTTTTGTTTTCATTTCTTTCAAAATGTAATTGTGAACAGTATTGACTCTTGAAGTTGTTAGAAGCTGGAATGTTATATTAGCCAAGAGTTTGAAATTTTAAATAACTTGTCTCATTCTTTTAAGAGAATTATCCAACCATTCTTCTGATATATTGTTTTCAACTCAACATGTAATTTAGTTATACAATGTGGAAGTGGGGCAATTAAAATTTTGGCGATTTTTATAATAAGGCCTGCATCTGTTTCAGTGATCCGCTTTTGTTTTCCACCCAAAAATTTGCAGTAGTAGGCATGATGATCAGATAAAGAGAGTTCGAAAACTCCGCTCACAAAATACTATTTCTACAAGTTGGTGAAAATGTTGTCTAAGCAACTAGATGAAGTGGATGTGATACTTGTGAATTCGTGAATAATGGAATTCAAACCAAAGGATGTTAGTAGACATTATAAATTACTTGAAGCCGTTGAATTAACTCTAAAATCTACAGTGAAATCCGCATTATTCACAATTTCAGTATATGGCTTGATATGTGCCTCAGGGCTCTGCATTAGGGCCCATTTTATTGACTTAAATTTATGGCCATTATTATTATATATTTCTAAAAACAAACGCTCTTTGCTGATAACACATCAAAACTGTACCTGTAGCTATAGTGACCTAGGCAGCTTTGTTGTCTCTTCAAAAGTCACTTCAGAGTTGGCAGGAGACTGCTCCGCCTTAACCAAGCTTTTGCTGATTTTAGAAAAAAATAGAATGTTTTCATATCCTAGAATGTAAATAAAATAGAAGGCACTAAAGCATATTGGTATGTTCATTAATGATAAACTGTGCGTGATATTTCTAAGAAATAATTTGGTAGGTAATTAAACTATCGTGTGTCACATTTCTGATTCATTGATTTGAATATTTTGTGAATATCTGTGAGTACACAGTACACTGAATGTTGATTTAGAACATACTCACCGTTCTAGCCCATTTTGAAAGATTGATTCAATCACAAGAAAAAATTGTGCATCACTAAAAACATGAACTAAATGATTACTGATCATGCTCTAGTTCTCTGAAAATGTTGTTTGAACCTATATCTTCCAACCGCTGTACCTCTTGACCATATTATATCGAGGTTATATGCATCCTTCGAATTGTCAAGTGGGAAATACACTTTGTTAATGGATGCCCGTTTGGTTCTTCACAAATGAAATAAATGTTGGGAGCTGTTTCCTCGAAAGCTGCGACAAGATCGGCTGGAGTCATATCGGCCCCAATGCGTGAGACATGCACATGTCCATTTCTGGGAATTGTTTTGAACTCCGCCCTGTCGTTGTGCCAATCAATTACTCATTAAATATAGATATCTGCACGAAATTCCTCAACTACTACCTATTATGTATAATGGACCCCTGTCCAACACTCAGTTATAGTTTTTATCATTCCACTTATTGAAATATGACATGGAAATTCGTAACGAGAACTCTCTCATTATACAAAAGTTAGTACTCAAATTCACGATTCTCTTGCTGAGTTATGGAAATAGATACTTGTGCCGTTAACAAATGAGAAAAGAATTGACCCAAACTGAGGATTAGTATTTTCTTATACAGGGTGGGGCATCCCATACGACACGGTCCCTGTAAACCAAACCATTAATTTTTTCGGGAATTCCTCCATTTCATTATATGTATATTGATTAAGGCTACAAAAGGAAATAATTTTGTAGTCTACAGGGTGTCTCAAGAAAGTGTGACATATCAAAGTTGTGTTCTTTTAAATGGAACATGCTTTATTTAGTTACACTTTTGAATAGCTCAGGAAAATATAATATGATTTCATATGAGTTACTATGTACCTAACTATAACCGTTCTCGAGTTATTGATTTTTTTATGAAAATGCTAGATACAATTACAAACTAAATAACATCGAAATGTTTAGGAATCATCCCTTCAAATTCTGATCATGCACGAAAGATGTTTAGGGCTATTGATTTCGATAAAACCCGTTTCTCAATATTATACAGAATATTCAAAAATCATTGTCACTTTTTTATAATTTCGAACAAAAATAACTTTGTTATTTCAAATGGAACCCCCTGTATTTTTTTGCTCAGGGAAATGAAAAATTTTATTATCTTTCATTTCATATTATGGTTATCTATACCTAACCTAAATAGTTTTTCAGATATTGGCTTTTTCAAATATTAGTTCTTATTTCAATGCACTTTTTGAATCAAAATAGCTTTGGAACGACATGGAAGAATTCTTATTGGCAGTTGTTGTATTTTATGTTATACAAAACATTTACTGAATTATTACCATCGAAAATGAAAACTTATACCATACCATAGATATGATTTCAGCGATTGGTGAGTATGAAGGCCTTTTGACGTCGAGGGTGTATGCCCAAAAATATTCAGACCGGAATCATCCAAACAAGTTGTTTTTCAAACGATTGCTACATGAATTTCGTAAGCTTATGAAAAGTCAAATAAACCAAAACCTATCATTATGGAAATGAGGATAATGAATTCCTCATAATGGGATCTATCATAGTAAATTTTATATATCATTGAGTACTTGTTTTAATCGATTTTGGTCAGTACTGAAATGATGCCAAACTCATAATTAACAGAATTATCGAACTACTTCATGTACAGAACCAAATTTTAGGACTCTTTACTTAGCAAATTTCAAGCAATTACTATTACATTACCCTTTTTTAAAATAATCGTTTAAAATTTGTCATGTAGACGATCCTAAAATTTGGCTAGATGGCTAAAGTAGTTCGATAAACCTTCTAATAATGTGCCTAACATTAACATCATTTTAGTACTGACAAATATGGATTGCAAAGAATTTTTATCTGAAATACCCAACAGAAATTTTAGACAGTTTTCTCATTTCCTCAAAAAAAACATGTTTTCATCAATTCTCAGAGAATAAAATTTAGTGGTATAATGAAGATAATGTCAATATTAAAAAATTGCGAAAACGAAAAGTCATTTAGCACACGTGTGTGAAGTTAGAATGGATTTTTTTTATTCAAACAAATGATCTTATATCAGGCTATAACATTGAAAGAAATTGACTTTTGACAGATAGCAAAAGTTACGTGACTCTATCCGATTAGGCTGTTTTCAGTCTTTTTCAAAGCATGACGGAACGCCCAAGTCGAATTTCTGAACATACTTTTAAAGGACAGTGTATGTAATGAACGAAAAAATGTCCAAAATGTTATGATTTTCACTGGTGCGTGAGATTTTTGACTTAAGAAAACTAAACATATATTGCAAGTATGCTGTAATTAGGTTATCTCACACAGTTTATATTTTTCAGGTTTGATGTTCTGGTGAATGGTGGCGGAGCAGTTACATTGCAGTTCCAGAGATCACCTTTCAAACCGATGACAATAACAGTTTTCGTTCCTTGGAATCAAATCATAGTACTGCCCCCGGTACATATGCAACTCAGTGATGAAGCAGACGTCGGTCATACCCAGAAAAGGTACATTATTTTAATGATTCTTTCGTTGTTTCAACTCACCCAATTATTTCATTCTGCCGATGTGAACTGTTGTGTTGTAATTTTTTTTTGATTTCAATAATTTCATTGGGTGAAAATATTCTGCTCAAATGGATTTTCGATTAAATCAGTTAATTCAAGGTAACTTAATGCAGCACATATTTTTCACTAGACGTTGCTATGATTAATTTTAAATTATATCGATTCTGAAACTTTATATACAGTGTTCCCAAAATAAAGATGAACATGATGGGGATCTCGGTAATCGTAAGATTTACAAAGAATTCTGATGGGCAAAAAGTTGCGCAACTGAGGGATCAATAAATGGATGTTAATAAATCCAAAACAACTTGTTTACTTCGGGAGATATTCGAAAAAAACAAAATTTGGTTTTTATTTTCATTTGAATTTATTTGACGGGTTTACAAAAACTGAAGGCAATTCCTCATCGTCACTTTTTTTTCTCTACGAAATAATGTTCACACAATCTCAGTGCAACGTTTCGTTTTGAAGAAACCATCATAAACTTTGTAATTTTATAGAACACGAAAAAAAAGTACAGCTTGTTAATAATTAACTAACAGAAACTAAAATAATAAGAACTGAGAAGGCTAGAATTATTGTTAAACATTGTAAATAGTAAGTGCAATAGCAAATGTTGAAACAGATTACCTTCCGTTTATAGTGCTGATCGTCCTCCTGACCGAATTAGGTGTTCCTCGTTGTAAAAATTTTCTTTGAGTACCTCTTGTAGATGAATGGACCTTTAACTTTTGTCCGAAAAATTAATTGACGTGGGTATTTGAACAATCTCTTCGCACGTGGATTTAGTTATGACCAATTTGTGTGTTGCGTCTGTTGAAAATACCTTTATAACTTTCATCGAACCAGATCAGTTTGGAAGGAAAATGTGCATGACACATTCTTATATACCACTCGCGAACGTGTCTAAGCCGTTCATCATCACCTGGTCCTAAACCTTGACAAATTCGAAATGTATATGACTTGAATTTTTTTTTCTTAAAATAAATAGTCTCCAATTTCTCTATTTCAATGACTGATTGCGAAATTAGGTATTCTTTGTTTTCAGCACATAGTTTTCGATGGGATAGCACAGGTTTTGAAATGATCCATAATTTTCTAAATTATGTTCGAAACGCCTGAGAATGTAAGTACTTGGCAGATTTTTTCGCTCCAGGTATTTGTCGAATAGTTTTGTGCCGTTGAAAGAGGAAACATTCTCAAACAAAAATTAATTAATAAAATGATTTTTTTTTAATGGAAAAACCTACCTATCTAATTACTTTTCGGCTAAGGCCACGCTGGACATTGAACTACATCTGATAGATATTATGGGAAGGTCCTTACTGGAAAGAAATAATCTGAAAATGAAAATTTTTGACTATGCCAGTTTTTTTGATTTCATAACAGCTATAATTGAAAAATATCACAGAATGAGAACTGAAGTTTACATTTTTCAATTACATCTGTTATGGAATTTTAATTTTTTTTAAATTTAACTGGTTATAATTCGATATTTCCGGAACACTCTGTTGTCCAGATGAAAATACTGCTGCAATATGAAAAAATAACTCTTTGCATTGAAGAAAATGTATTAAAATGCAGATCCATATTTGAAAATAAAAAGTTAAGAGTGATCCAATTTGTACGATTTTTTGTATACGATTTTCATCTCCATATTTGAATAGTCTATAAAAAATTGCTGTGGCAAAGTGCCAGAAGTTTTGAAAAATCTTCACAAAATAATAAAATATAACCTTTTCGATGTTTCCTGTATGACTCCAGGACCAGATTAAATTTTTTTTACGTAATTGACTCCTGAAATACGCAACTTTGCCTCCATTCAACCAATCCTCTCTCTTTTATTTTTACCGAGATCCCTATGCATGAACTCGAATTTGATTAGCCCTGTAAAACTCACTTTTTGAATTCCATTTCGTTGTTTTTTTGATAATGAAATACGTACATATTTCACATTAGGAATTGAATTTTGAGAAGAGGCTCTTTACTCCCTATTTTTTTTTTTTCTACTATATTTGGTTATTTTTTTCACCAATGAGAACGTTATCCAAAACAAAATCGCTGCTCCTATTGCTAAAACTCTCATATCAGGATCATTTTATATGCACGAGAGTTTTATTTCCTAATTTACACATTGTTCTTTATGTAAAATAAACATTGTTTTTCATTCGAGATGATTACGTTTTATTTTGCCTATATTCAATAAAGCGATATCTTACCTTCTCTACTGCCTTATCATTTGAATGTCTTCAGAAGATGCTATTGCTATTTCGAAAGTCAGAAAACTTTTATAGATTGTAGATGTAGATCTATTCAAAATAATCTTCTGGCGAGAGTTCTAACACCAGGTACCGCAATAATTATGTTTCAGATTTATAGTTTTGTATGATTTTTTTATCATTTGAAGAATCAAAAGATCTTTTCATTAAAGTATCACTGGAGACCAGTGCCATTTCGAAAAATTATTGATAACAGCGGCCCAATGCCATTTTGAGAAATAGTTATTTTTAATTTTCATCAAAGAACAGTATTTTAACTATAATTTTACAAAAAAAAAAAAACATAGATATTATTACCATTCAAAAGTTAATAAGGGAGCGAGTTATTTGATGAATAGACTTATTTGCGAATTTGCAACATGAACATTTCTAACAAACAGACCTCAGAATATCTAAAAGAGATTTTAAAATATCCAAGTTGGATCAAATCATATTCTACATTGGGCAACTTCACCATACATGTAATGTACAAAATGAAGTCCTCATATCGTTACTTTTTCAGTTTCTTGGCGATGAACCCTGCCCTCAACTTCCCCGGCGTCTCCCGAAGCTTCTTTGGTCCCAACGGAGTCCTACCCAACACATGTGACGACCACGATCCGGACGTACTCAGTCCCATCATAACAGGAACATGGCTCCCGGAAGCTGTGGGCGGCATGCAAGGAAAAAGCGTCGTCTTTGCCGAAACCCAAATCGTGCAAGAGTCAATAGCGATTCCAGGTTCGGACTTGCACATTCTGTATCAGAGTTCGCAAGCGACCGGCTATCTGAGCACCATTTACATGAAGCTGACGGGGCCGACTATTCCTGCTAGTTTGACACACGTTTATATAAGGTGAGTAGATTATTATCACATCTCCGTGAATAACTGAAGGTTGGAAAATTGATTATTACCCAGGACAATCGAAGTTGGAAATGATTTTGAGTTGATTTCCACCGCAACTGAAATAGCTGAATCTCAGTTTTCAATTATTTGTTCAACTGGTACAAAATATTACTGGGATAAATAAAAAAGATTCTGGACGACGCGTAGCAACAATTTTTGGACACATGAAAAATTCTCTTTCTACTATCTTACTAAGAAACTTCTATTTCGACACCTACAGAAGGGAGGGAAAATGGTACTTTTCCTCCCGCCGGGAAGAAAATATTTTTCCTTCCTAAGAACAAAAATTTTTCTTCCCCTAAGTTTTTCAATACTGTCACATAAGCAGGAGTTTTATCACCACGTTTGTTTGATTTTGATTCATGAAAATTAATTAAAAAATGCATAAAGCGATTTGAAATTAGCTTTATTTTGGTATTAAATACTACGAAATAATAAGGTGATATTAGTGAGGTTGCAAATTATGTATAATGTTATAGATCATCATTGTATCAATGACTATAAAGAAGTAATCGTTGATTATCAGTTCTTTGTGGATATGAAGATGGTCATAGAAAAGTCTTATGTCCTGAATTCGCTGTACTTGAACACAAAAACAAATTACAAGCCCTAAGAAAAGCATACACCTACGAATAATAGTCGTTTAGCATGGTGTCTTTGCATGAATTTCTTAGAGTTGATATAGTATATTATGCAACAACTTGGAGAAGTACTTTTCCCCACATGTTGCATACTATATTTTTTCTACAACTGCACAAAAGAGAGTACAAGTAATTTAACTTACACTGGTGATTTCTCCAGTAAGGCCGAATTCAAATCCTCTAAATTTTCGATCATTTTTCACAACTCTTCTTTACGACATGCCCTTGCCACGCTCATAGCCACCGCAACCTACAGATAATAATATCGAGAAGTGAAATTGAAATGTCATTCAAAAAAACAATTCCATGTAAAATCAAATCAAATCAATCCAATATTTATATTTTTTATATTGGTAGTACTTCGCAACATTTAATATTGTGGCCAAAATATAGACGCCTTTTCGTTTTCGTTATCTTTTCAAAGTACACCAAACTAATTCAATATTTGTATTTCTTCTCCATTCCATAAATTTTTCGTATGGCAATTCATATTTTTATCTTGAAATTTTCAGCAACAAATCTAACTTTTCTCCTGCAGCCTTTTCCAATATATCTGGCGGAGTATTATCATAGTCGTTACTACTACAAAAAATCAGAATTATTGTAGCGACCCTGGGGGGAAAGACAATCAGGATGACAGTGGAAAAAAGTTGCCTCTAAGGGGGAGTTCTATCGCTTCTACTATGGTCACTGGTTGTCGACGACCTGCTAGTAAAGCTACACGAATCTGGGTACACGACTCAAGTCATGCCGATGACCTAGTCGTCACCATTAGGGGCAAACATGACGGAGTAATCTCCGACCACATGCAATCAGCCCTAAATACAATCAGAAGCTGGTGCGCTAAGGAAGAACTCAACGTCAATCCTAGCAAATCAGTGCTGGTTCCATTCACCAAAAGGCGAAAGTAAGAACTTAAAGCCCCAACTCTGAATGGAACCCAGCTAACATATTCCAAAGGGGTGAAATATTTGGGAGTTATAATAGAATAGAAACTGACTTGGAACAGCCAAATCAAAAATTCAAAAAATTTCGGTACAAGTCTAGCTGTAGAGAGTGCAGCGGCTAGCCTGTCTGGGAATCACAGGGGTAATATTTACGTGCCCTACTGCAGCCATAGAGGCAATTCCGCCATTGCACCTATGTGTAATGAAAG